>MJUU01058123.1:155568-181154 GCA_002080025.1 Modiolus philippinarum
CCAGGTAAACTTCCCCAGTCTCCAGGTAAACTTCCCCAGTCTCCAGGTAAACTTCCCCAGTCTCCAGGAAAACTTCCCCACTCTCCAGGTAATTTCCCCCAATCTCCAGGTAAACTTCCTCCTTCTCCAGGTAAACTTTCCCACTCTCCAGGTAAACTCCCCCCTCTACAGGTAAACTTCCCCAGTCTCCAGTAAAACTTCCCTAGTATCCAGGTAAACTTCCCCAGTCTCCAGGTAAACTTCCCTAGTCTCCAGGTAAACTTCCCCACTCTCCAGGTAAACTTCCCCACTCTCCAGGTAAACTTCCCCACTCTCCAGGTAAACAGAAACATATGTTACTAAAATGTAAACAACATTAAAAACAGAAATTCCACAATGATGGTCCCTTATGAAGTTAACAATAGAAAAAACAATTTCATAAAACAAAAACATCAAACTGCTATGAAAAAATAAAATGAATTAGAAAGCATAAAAGCAAATCATTATAGATATTTACAACTTTTATAGCCGTGTTTATACAGATACTGGCCAATGTATACATATATTATAGAAGAAATACATTCAAATACTTGTATATTGGGTGTATATTATTATTAAACATTAGATTGGGCCTTTATTTTCAGAACATTCTCACTACATAAACTGTAATTGGTAATTCACTGATGAGGTTTGCAATCATAATGCAGAGCCAGGTTTTATTCTATAAACTGATTTTGTGAACTGTTGTTTAATAAAAGTTTAATATGATTTTGTGAGGGAGTACTGGTATTTCACTGTTGTTTTTTCATGTGTCAATGAATATCCCAAACCATAAATATTACACGAGTTAATTAGAGAGCATAAAACTCTTAACACTTCATATAGATTATGATCAATTTCATCATGCAGTAAGCTATCTTCTGACCCAAACTGACTGATAAGCTGACCCGAAAAAAATCTATATATATAAAAAAAAATATAGGTCATGACTTAATAATGAAGTTGATAAACAATATCAGAATTTCATAAAATTGCCAAAATGAGAAGTCTTTAATATATTGTAAATTTGACTGTGTAATTCACCATTTCGTTCAACTGCTTTCGTTATACCTGCTACATACTCTTTAATTTAGTAAAATAAAACGTAATTTCTTAAATCAATCAATTTTTCTGTAAATCCTTTAAATCTTAACTCTGTTTTTTTTGTTGCTTTGGTACCGAGTAGATTAGATGTATTTTCTAAATTAATTCTAAAACTAGAACTTAATTTTTCTTAAAAAAAAAAGGAAAAATGATTAATGTTTAATAGATAAGATCCTTCAGTTTTCACTCAGACAATCAGTTTTCACTCAGACAATTAATATTTCTCTTCATACAATAAATTATAGATAGAAATTTTATACACTGCAATAAATATGTAACACAAATTTCATGTCTTTATAATGTATTAATCAATTTTTCATAGGGATAAAGTAAACACAATGCAAAGTACAGATATTTTTACACATTAAGGCCATACAAAAATAATGATTAGATTCTCAGGCCATTTTTCTGAAAAAATGATGAGGCAGGGAGGGAGAAGATTTTTATTTTTATTGGTTCAAAATCATGATGAGGCATCTTTTTACATTGCTGAAATGCCCAAAACATTATGAGGCAGGTGAATTTCATTTTTTATTATTTGAAACTTGAATAAAAAAGTAAAATTAGTTCCCAAAAAAGAGATGAGGCAGGGGCCTGAGAAGCTAATGTATTTTTTTATTTTGCCTAATTGTGAATTATGTTTTGAACTTCATGTCTTTATTAACTGTTCAACATAATAAAATACACCAAGTTCTCTGATGTCTTCAAGTTACAGCATTTAAATTCATGTAGGTTGTTCAGATACACAGAAATTTTGTAGGAATGCATGTCGTAAAGTCAACAGTAACTGATTTGTTGTCAAAGGGAGATAAATCAAATACTATTTCTGTACAATTTACACCTACTTGGCCTGACAATTCTGTTATAGTGTAATTTTAATATTACCCTCTGACATATCCAATAATATTGTCTGCAGTGTTGGATAATATAAGATTATATTACATATGGTATAAGTTTCTATTAATCTCATTGGTTAATACGCTCTCGTGATTTTAAGAATATTCAGTATATTTCAGCGTTGTTTCTAATTTAAGCTATATTGACACTATGTTTCTATATTTAATTTTATTGACGCTACATTTCTGGTTGAACTTCCTGATTATTTTTTCACTAAGAAAGGTCTTATGAAATAATATTAGAAAACGCTTTACACATTGATAGGAGTTTCCGCCGGGGGAAAAAAAGGGGGATATTAAAATGTTTTTTATAGGGCAACCACTGAAATCAATGAAAAATATATTTAACAGTTGTCACATATTTTAATTGCACACTTCAAGTAAAAAACGCTAATAAAAAGGCTTACTTGTTTTTTTTATTTGCAAATATAGAGAAATGTCGGCATTTATTAATCATATGAGCACTCATGTAACCCATTCTAGATGATGGCAGATCCAATTAAAAACGCCTTCAAAAAAGGTTCTATTTCTAATTAAATTCCGATGTATTGACAAAATTTTCCTCCACAAAAATGTAATGCAATACCATAAAACCACATATGTAATATAAAAATGATGGACTTTTTACTCTGTCAATATGTTAAATATGGACCTGTTAGGAATATATTGACCTCGGACTTCGTCCTTGGTCAATATAAACCTAACAGGTCCATATATAACATATTGATTCCATAAAAAGTCCATAATTGATAAATAGTATGACAAAGATTTAACACCTGAAGTTAATATACTTTTATGATGTACATAACAATTCAATATTATGTGTATTTTAAGTCATTATTTTGTCTCATTTAAATTGTTAATTATAATATTGATTTGAGGAAATACAGAACATTTTATACTATACATAGAATGTCATGTGATGTCAAATGAACCAATTATCAGAAACAGATGCATTTTTAGGATTTATTTAACAGCCAAGGTTTCCAGATATGATAAATGAATAACAATCACCATGGGTTAAATTGCACTTTGAATAATTTCTCATGTAAGGTCTGTGGAGCAAATGTGGACAAATAAAATAAATAAAATATTTGTGTCAGCACCAAAATACTCCCTCTTTAAGTAATGAACAAGATTGTGTATTACAGAAAACAAGAGTATTAAGCTAGACAGTACATAACTCATTACCGAAAGTAAAAATTATACAAATTGTGTAATAAACAGACCAAAATAACTGGTCAATACACATCATAAATAGATAAAAGATAATGAGGGGAAAGAGGCTGTTTTGACACCATGATGATAATTAACCTGATAATTAAAATTACAATTAAAATTATGCCATAAATACAACAAATATAATAAAAAACACGATCAGAACAGCAAATATTTTTATCATTAACCATCGATTAGAAGTCACTGATTGGAAATATTTTAATATTTCACTGTGAGCTGCTTCAATGTTCATTTCTGTATCTTCTACATTTGTATCAATTCTGAAATATACATAAAATCATATCAAATATCAGATATCAGGGTGCCACACATCCAACTTTTGTTTAAATAAGCAAAGTATTTTTCCTATAAAAAAAGGACACTGGCTACCATTATTTTTATCAACAAGTATCTTCCAAAGATCACACAGTTTTTTTTAATTACTGAGAAATAATTGCATATTATCATTATTTTGGAAAAGTAAGTGCTTCATCCAAAGGTTTTGATTTTATAACCAGTCAGGTGAACTTGGTTAAAAATAAAGTTTCTAGTAAAGTATGTTTTTATTTATAAAATTTATTGTAAAATAACTTAAGTTTACATGTTGGCATTTAAAACCATCTTGTATAAACATACTATCTAAAGAAAATTACAGAAAAACAAAACTTATTTGATTATTTCTACATGCTAATCTTAAATGGATTGTGAAGTAAATGTAATGATCTAATTTGACTAACATTATAACATCTGCAAGGAAATTTTATATAAATTTAAGCCATTTCTTCTTCATCTTTGACCATGTTGTGTTTAACCTAAGTTACCTTTGAACCATTTCTTCCTGATCTTTGACCATATGTGCTAACTGTGTAAATATAGACCCCAGTTCTACGATTGTCGTTTCTATACTTTGCATTGTGTTTGCCCTATCCTCTATATATGTGTCCTGTAAAAAATAAACGTGTAAGTATAGACCCCAGTTCTACGATTGTCGTTTCTATACTTTGCATTGTGTTCGCCCTATCCTCTATATACGTGTCCTGTAAAAAAAAAATGTGTAAATATAGACCCCAGTTCTACAATTGTCGTTTCTATACTTTGCATTGTGTTCGCCCTATCCTCTATATATGTGTCCTATAAAAAATAAATGTGTATTATAGACCCCAGATCTACAATTGTCGTTTCTATACTTTGCATTGTGTTCGCCCTATCCTCTATATATGTGTCCTGTAAAAAATAAACGTGTAAATATAGACCACAGTTCTACAATTGTCGTTTCTATACTTTGCATTGTGTTCGCCCTATCCTCTATATATGTGTCCTGTAAAAAATAAATGTGTAAATATAGACCCCAGTTCTACAATTGTCGTTTCTATACTTTGCATTGTGTTCACCCTATCCTCTATATATGTGTCCTGTAAAAAATAAACGTGTAAATATAGACCCCAGTTCTACAATTGTCGTTTCTATACTTTGCATTGTGTTTGCCCTATCCTCTATATATGTGTCCTGTAAAAAATAAATGTGTAAATATAGACCCCAGATCTACAATTGTCGTTTCTATACTTTGCGTTGTGTTTGCCCTATCCTCTATATACGTGTCCTGTAAAAAATAAACGTGTAAATATAGACCCCAGATCTACAATTGTCGTTTCTATACTTTGCGTTGTGTTTGCCCTATCCTCTATATATGTGTCCTGTAAAATATAAACGTGCAAATATAGACCCCAGTTCTACAATTGTCGTTTCTATACTTTGCATTGTGTTTGCCCTATCCTCTATATATGTGTCCTGTAAAAAATAAACGTGTAAATATAGACCCCAGTTCTACAATTGTCGTTTCTATACTTTTCATTGTGTTCACCCTATCCTCTATATATGTGTCCTGTAAAAAATAAACATGTAAATATAGACCCCAGTTCTACAATCATCGTTTCTATACTTTGCATTGTGTTTGCCCTATCCTCTATATACATGTATGTGTCCTGGAAAAAAATAACAGTAAACAAAAATACTTATAAAGACTGATGTAATTTTGGGGCGACTGTGTGTTCATTTTAATACATGGTTAAATGGTCAAACACAGTTTAATTATCTACTTTTAGACATTTGTCTTCACTAATATTGTTAAACAGTATGAGTCAGTGGAACTTCAGCCAAATCCATATCGATTTTCAGATCCTGTATCAAATTTTGGTATTTAGTTTTACTATATCAAACTGAGGTATTTAGTTATGCTGTAGAAAATTTTGGCATTTATTTATGCTCTATGAATTCTCGTATCCATTTATGCATCAAATTTTGGTATTTAGTTATGTTGTATCAAATTTTGGTATTCAATTATCCTGTATTAAATTTTGGTATTTAGTTATGCTGTATCAAATTGTGGTATTTAGTTATTTTGTATCAAATGTTGGTATTTAGTTATGTTGTATTAAATTGTGGTATTAAGTTATTCTGTATCAAATATTGGTATTTAGTTATTCTGTATTAAATTGTGGTATTTAGTTATTTTGTATCAAATGTTGGTATTTAGTTATGTTGTATCAAATGTTGGTATTCATTTACTCTTTATCGAATTTTGGTACATGTATTAAGTTATTCTGCATCAAATTTTGGTATTTAATTATGCTGTATCAAATTGTGGTATTTAGTTATACTGGTACAGTTATGCTGTATAAAATTTTGGTATTTAGTTATTCTGTATCGAATTTTGGTATTTAGCTATTTTGCATCATATTTTTATATCTAGTTATACTGGATCAAACTTTGGTACTTAATTATACTGTATCAAATTTTGGTATTTAGTTATTCTGCATCAAATTTTGGTATTTAGTAATGTTGTATCAAATTGTGGTATTTAGTTATTTAGTTATTTTGTATCAAATGTTGGTATTTAGTTATTCTTTATCAAATTTTGGTATGAAGTTATTCTGCATCAAATTTTGGTATTTAATTATGCTGTATCAAATTGTGGTATTTAGTTATACTGGATCAAATTTTGGTATACAGTTATGCTGTATAAAATTTTGGTATTTAGTTATTCTGTATCAAATTTTGGTATTTAGTAATGTTGTATCAAATTGTGGTATTTAGTTATGCTGTATCAAATTTTGGTATTATGTAATGCTGTATCCAATTTTGGTATTTAGTAATGTTGTATCAAATTTTGGTATTTTAGTAATGCTGTATCAAATTTTGGTATTATGTAATGCTGTATCAAATTTTGGTATTTAGTTGTGTTGTATCAAATTTTGGTATTGTGTAATGCTGTATCAAATTTTGGTATTTAGCTATGTTGTATCAAATTTTGGTATTTAGTTATGCTGTATCAAATCTTGGTATTTACTTATACTGTATCAAATTTTGGTATTTAGTTATGCTGTATCAAATTTTGGTATTAGTTATGCTGTATCAAATGGAGGTATTTAGTTATTCTGTATCAAATTGAGGTAATTAGTTATGCTGTACCAAATTTTAGTATTTAGTTACGTGTTTCAAATTGTGGTATTTAGCTATACTGGATCCAAGTTTTGGAAAATAGTTATGCTGTATAAAATTTTGGTATTTAGTTACTCTGTATTAAATTTTGGTATTTAGTTATTCTGTATCAAATTTTTGTATTTAGTTTTTCTGCATCAACTTTTTGTATTGTGTTATGCTGTATCAAAATTTGGCATTTAGTTTTGCTTTATCACATTTTGGTATCTAGTTATTCTGCATCAAATTTTTGTATTAAGTTATTCTGCAACAAATTTTCATATTTAGTTATGCTGTATCAAATTTTGGTATTAGTTATGCTGTATCCAATTTTATTATTTAGTTATGTTGTATCAAATTTTGGTATTTAGTTACTCTGTATAACATTTTGGTATTTAGTTATGCTGTATCAAATTTTGGTATTTAATTATGCTGCATTAAATTTTGGTATTTATTTATGCATTAAATTTTGGTATTTAGTAATGCTGTATCAAATTGTGGTATTTAGTTAAGCTGTATCAAAGTATGGTATTTAGTTATTCTGCATCAAATTTTGGTATTTAGTTGTGCTGTATCAAATTCTAGTATTTAGTTATGTAGTATCGAATTTTGGTATTTAGTTATGTTGTATGAAATTTTGTATTTAGCTATCCTGTATCAAATTTTGGTATTTATTTATGTTGTATCAAATTTTGGTATTTAGTTATGCTGTATCAAATTTTGGTATTTAGTTATGTTGTATCAAATTTTGTATTTAGTTATGCTGTATCAAATTTTGGTATTTATTTATGTTGTATCAAATTTCAATATTTAGTTATGTTGTATCAAATTTTGGTATTTAGTTATGTTGTATCAAATTTTGGTATTTAGTTATGCTGTATCAAATTTTGGTATTTAGCTATGCTGTACCAAATTTTGGTATTTATTTATGCATCACAATTTGGTATTAAGAAATGCTGTATCATTTTGAGGTATTTAGTTATGCTGTATCAAATTTCTGACAGGAAGCCATCATGAATTAGGTGCAAACCTGAACAACAATTCATTTTGAGGGACCACTTAAGGACTAATGTGGCCAAGTTTCGATCAAGCTGGATCAGTAGTTTCAGAAAAGAAGATCTCTTAAAGTGTTTTTTCCAAAAGGGTCCAATGTTAAAACTATGTTTCCCACCAGCTGATATCTTGGAGGAGGAGCGAACCTGAAAAACAACTTTTTTGTAGGCAACCACAGGACTTTTGTGGCCAACTTTGGTATTAGGTTTCAGAGAAGATCTTTCCATAAAATTTTTACTCCAGACAGACAACAGACACAAAATGATGGCAAAAGCTCTTCCTGGCTTAAGACAGGTGAGCTAAACATGTATATATGATAATTTTGGTGTGTTTACTGCTCTACCTATAGAACTATTTAAATGTAAAGTATATATAACATGATTATTTTTCAGTAATTTTTAACATACACTGCAAGTTTCAATAGCTTCAATATTCATGAGATGATTTTGAAAACAACTTCATTGTAATAAGATGAAAGTATTTCATTTTAGGTTTTTACTATCAACTGTCATTAAAATGTAAAGGTAACATCACTGTTTGCATTTGATCTGCACTGAAGAGTCATAACTTGTCTGAATGCACATCTGCAGAAACTACATTAACAGTAACTTCAGTATATTGTTATTCCATCAGCACTGAATAGTTTAGTTACAATGTATGACCACCTTTATGAGTTATTATATTCCAAAATAAAAAGTAATCTATCTTTCTTTGACCAAGATCAAATCACCGTATGGGAACAACACCAGATATTGGTACTAAGACTGGTACCATCAACGGAGAAAAGCATTGAACTGTTATCATACTGTAAAATTGGTACTAGCTTAGGTAGTACCAATTTAACTGTACGATAACAGTTCAATGCTTTTCTCCTTTGGTGGTATCAGTCCTAGTACCAATATCCGGTGTCGTTCCCATAATGGACAATTTGCAGGACACTGACACAAAGACTTGTTGTGGTACCTTACCTGTTCATCTATCAACTGTTGTTGTTGTTGGTTTATAGATGAACCATCCATGTTTAAAATAACATCTCCACCTCCTGCCGCTGATCCATTGTACGAAGCCTCCTCTTCAAATAATACTGATTTCCCTATCAATAAATACTCAAATATGAATTAATTACCTCCCTTTAATGCCAATAAAGTCAACACATGTAATGGAGGAAATGACAGACATGTCTAAAACAAGAGCTGGCGCCCAATGGCAGCCTAATATACCCCCGCTCATTGAACCCTGAATCAATGTGGCAAGTGCAAATTTAATTATATAAGGACACAATACAGGTGTGGAACAGTACAAGTGTGGACACAATTACAAGTATAAACACAATGATATAATGAAAAACAATGATGTCTCGGCAAACCAAACAGGAAGTGCTTACGACTTAACCTTGAAATCGGAATACAGGATAGATTGGACCATGAGGAAGCTCTGTGCAAAACAACAATTGATCCCCACTTACAGTTTCAGAAAAAATTGTGACGAAAAATTCCATTTATTGTACAACAATGAAAAGCAATGACGTCTCGACAAACAAGAAGTCCTTATGGTGTTACCTTGAAATCGGAACACACGATAGATTGGACCATAAGGAAGCTCTGTGCAAAACAACAATTGAATCCCACTCACAATTTCAGAAAAAATTGTGACGAAAAATTCCATATATTGTACAACAATGAAAAACAATGACTTCCCGGCAAACAGTTAGTGCTTATGACTTAACCTTAAAATCGGAATACACGATAGATTGGACCGTAAGGAAGCTCTGTGCATAACAACAATTGAATCCCACTTACAGTTTCAGAAAAAATTGTGACGAAAAATTCCATATATTGTACAACAATGAAAAACAGGAAGTGCTTATGGTNTAACCTTGAAATCCGAATAAACGATAGATTGGACAATAAGGAAGCTCTGTGTATAACAACAATTGAATCCCTCTTACAGTTTCAGAAAAAAATGTGACAAAAAATTCCATATGCTGTACAACAATAAAAAAAAAAACAATGAAGTCTCCGCAAACAGGAAGTACTTATGCAGTAACCTTGAAATCTGTATATACACATCAGACCATTATGAGAAAGCTTTTGCCAAAATATGATTTCATTCTGTAAAGTAGTTGCTGAGAAAAGTGTGGTTATGGACGGACAAATGGATGTAAACCAGTATACCCACACTACTATGTAGCGGGGGTATAATAATATAATCACTGGGAGAGTCAAGGATGCACTAAACTCAGTAATCATAAAACTGGAGGAAATAACAGACATGTCTAAAATAATATAATCACTGGGAGAGTAAAGGATACACTAAACTCAGTAACCATAAAACTGGAGGAAATGACAGACATGTCTAAAATAATATAATCACTGGGNTTAAACCATGTACAAACAGATGGTCCAAAATTGAAACTTTTTAAAGATTTTATCAAAAATGTCCATTCGATAGAATCAAATGCTTTCTCAAAGTCTATCAACAATAATAGACGACTTTTATTATTTTCTTCCAAATAATGCATCAAATCTGTCCTTAGCTGATTTTTTGGCTTTACATTTAGATCATATTGGTTATTTGTTCTCTATCAGTTTTTAAACACTTTTGAGTTGATGGTCTTCCAACATTTAGATTTTATCTGCACTGAAGAGACATAAGTTGTCGAAATGCGCATATGCAGAATTTGAATTCACAGAAACTTCGGTATTTAGTTATCATATAATAAGCATGTGTTCTCACCAATAAATCTGTCTTCAATAAAACCTTTTTGAGTATCACTTATGATAAATGGTAAAACTTGTTTAATTCTGTTAGCTATCACTGCAGATGCAATTTTAATATCTGTATTCAATAGACTTATGGGATGCCAGTTATTAATATAGCGTCGTTCTTTTCCTTCTTTTGGTATACAAGTAATAATCCCCTGATACTGAAACTCGGGAAATAGACCAATTTCATAACCGTAATATAATGATAGAAAAAGAAATACTCCAATATCTTTCCAAAAGAATGTATAAAAATCAGCTGTATAACCATCTGAACCTGGACTTTTACCATTTTCCATCGACTTCAAAGCTTGAGCACATTCTTTTAAAGTAAGATTCCCTTCACAGGATTCCTTTTGTTCATCAGATAATTTAACATTATGATCAAAGAAAGAATTATCATCACAGTCATGATACCCCTTTTCTTGTTATGGAGTCTGGAGTTAAATCTCCTATTGCAAATTTAAACCATTGTAAATTGAACAAGAGCTGTCGCCAAATGGCAACCAGTAATACCCCCACTCACTGAACCCTGAATCGATATGGCAAGTGCAAATTTAAATGAGTGTGGACACAATACAAGTATGGACACAATGACATAATCCTCAAGAATAAACAGAATGTAGTAACCATGCAACTAATCATATAGAGGCAGAATACCAGTTTTGAAATCAATCCCTCGAATAGAAGCTGAGAAAACTGCGACAAAAAAAAAAATGTCTCGCTATATTTTGTAACTTAGTCCACATTTCATAAAACAAGAAGTACAATCCAACAGCACTCAAAATACATGTAGGACGTTCCTTACAACTAATCATGTAGAGGCTGCATACCAATTTTGAAATCAATCTATTATAGAAGCTGAGAAAACTGCGACGAAAAATTCATGTTTCACTACATTTAGTACCTAAGTCAACATTTCGTTAAACAGGAACTACACATCTGACTTGACTCAAAAAAGGACGTTCCTTACAACTAATCATATTGAAGCTGCATACCAATTTTTAAATCAATTCTTCTTATAGAAGTTGAGAAAACTCAGTGACAAAAAATTCATGTTTCGCTACATTTCGTAACTAAGTCCACATTTCATTAAACAGGAAATGCACATTGGACGCGACTAAAAACAGGAAGTTCCTTACAACTAATCATATTGAGGCTGCATACCAAATTTGAAATCAATCCCTCTTATAGCAGCTGAGAAAACTGCGGCGAAAAATTCATGTTTCACTACATTTCATAACTAAGTCCACATTTCGTAAAACAGGAAGTGCACATCGGACAAGACTCAAAATAGGACGTTCCTTACAACTAATCATATTGAGGCTGCATACCAAATTTGAAATCAATCCCTCTTATAGCAGCTGAGAAAACTGCGACGAAAAAATCATGTTTCACTACATTTCGTAACCAAGTCCACATTTCGTTAAACAGGAAGTGCACATCGGACAATACTCAAAATAGGACGTTCTTTACAACTAATCATATTGAGGCTGCATACCAAATTTGAAATCAATCCCTCTTATAGCAGCTGAGAAAACTGCGACGAAAAATTCATGTTTCACTACATTTCATAACCAATTCCACATTTCGTTAAACAGGAAGTGCACATCGGACAAGACTCAAAATAGGACATTCCTTACAACTAATCATGTTGAGGCTGCATACCAAATTTGAAATCAATCCCTCTTATAGCAGCTGAGAAAACTGCGACGAAAAAACCATGTTTCACTACATTTCGTAACCAAGTCCACATTTCGTTAAACAGGAAGTGCAAATCGGACAAGACTCAAAATAGGACATTCCTTACAACTAATCATATTGAGGCTGCATACCAAATTTGAAATCAATCCCTCTTATAGCAGCTGAGAAAACTGCGACGAAAAAATCATGTTTCACTACATTTCGTAACCAAGTCCACATTTCGTTAAACAGGAAGTGCACATCGGACAAGACTCAAAATAGGATGTTCCTTAAAACACATCACACAGAGGCGACATACCAATTTTCAAATCAATCCCTCCACTAAAGGCTGAGATAATTGTGACAGAAATATATTTTTGGGCGAACGGACGGACAAACAGACGGACGGACAAGGTGAATGCAGTATACCCCACTCTCTAACGAGTGGGGGTATAATATACAAACTTCTAAACCCGTTGCGTATCGAAGGGACGTTTGGGATTATAAAACTGCAAATTTTGATATCATTATTGAGACCATGTCGAATGCACCGTTTGATTCGGCTTTTCTCATTTATGATGAGTTGGACGATATTGTTAGTTATACATATGAATTAATATCCATGGTTTTACGTGAACATATTCGCAATAAAAGTGTTTTAATACGTCCTGCAGACAAGCCATGGATGTGGAACGAAGTTAGGCATGAGTTTCACAATCGTGATAGAGAATTTAAACGTTTTAAAAGAGTTCTTTCAGATGATAATAAGTTCAAATTTCTGACTGCCTGACGAGATGCAAATAGACTAAAAAGGGATGCAATGAAACGTTATGAGCAATCTATTGTTTCTAAATTATCTGATCCAAATTTGGATAGCAAAAAATTTTGGTCTCTTAGCAAAAGTGTGCTCGGATCTAAATCACAATATTCTATACCTCCCTTGCTCTATAACGGTAAGACTATTTCTGACGACATCCACAAAGCTGAAATATTTAATGATTTATTTGTTTCACACATGCAACTAAATCCCATTCAACAAATGCCAAATTTTCATACTATTTGTGATATTGAGTTAAATAGTATTCAAGCTGATGAAAATGAAGTACTCAAACTTTTGCAACCTTTAAATATTAACAAGTCGTCTGGTCCGGATTGTTTAAATAATATAATATTAAAGAGATGTGCCATCTCTTTGAATCAACCACTAACCAAAATATTTAACTATTCTTTAAGTCATGGTGTTTTTCCATCTAAATGGAAAATATCAAGTGTATGTCCAGTTTTTAAATCTGGTGACAATAAGGATATTACAAATTATCACCCAATTGCTCTATTGTCCTCAATCTCCAAATGTTTAGAAAAAATCGTATACAAGCGACTATATAAGCATTGTATAGATAATCATTTGTTAATTGAGAACAATAGTGGCTTCAAGAAAAATGATTCTACCATTAACTTACTGTTGGATATTACTCATAAAATTTATAAATCTATTGACGAAGGAAAAGATATATGCGTGGTATTCTTAGACGTATCAAAGGCTATCAATAAAGTATGGCACGAGGGTTTGATTTATAAACTAAAACAATTTGGCGTGGCTGATAATAATTTAAAATGGTTTATAGATTATCTAACAAATAGGTCTCAAAAAGTGGTACTGAATGGAAAATCTTTGGATACGAGACCAATTTCAGCTGGTGTACCACAAGGTTCTATATTGGGCCCTCTGTTATTTCTTATATATATGAATAACATTAATGAAGGTATTAACAGTGGCATAAAACTATTTGCAGACGATACCTCCTTGATCTTAATATTTTGAATAATGATCTCTCGAAATGCTGAATTGTTGGGCTAAGCAATGGAGAGTTAATTTCAATCCTAATAAAACAAAATTTATGATATTTTTTTAAGAAAAACTGCGTTCTCCTTTGTTTTTAAATGGCATTAAACTTCAAGAGGTTGACAGTCACAAACACTTAGGTTTAAATTTATCAAATAATTTGACATTGAATAAACATATTGTTGAAATCGCTAAAATGGCAAATTGCTGTCTTGACATTATGACACGTTTAAAAAGATATCTGCCACGCCTTTCTCTTGAAATTTTGTATAAATCAATGGTTAGGTCTGTTCTCGACTACGGTGATATTATATACATGTATGATAATTGTATCTCTTATGAAGCTGAAATATTAGAAAAGGTTCAAAGAAGAGCCACAATTCTAATTACAGGTGCTTTTAAGATTACTAAAAATGTCAACTTATTAAAAGAACTTGGACTACCTCCATTAAAAGTTCGCCGAAAAATTAATCGAATAATATTTTTGTACAAAATAAGAAAAGGTAAATGCCCTTCTTATGTACAAAATATATATCCTCTTATCAATCATAATACTGGACTATATAACCTGAGAACACCAAATCACATAATACCCCCGCAGTTGAGAACAGCCACATACTCTGCATCATTTTTTTCCTCAATCCATAAAAGATTGGAACGACTTGCCATGTGATATAAAAGCCTCCGACTCAATTAATGTTTTCAAAGAAAATTTGTATAAAAATTTTGATATAAAAACACCTAAACGTTTAGGTTTGAGTAGCTTAAACGACCATCTCTACAGATACAATTTAATACCATTCCGGAAATGCAATCGCTGTGATGGTGATATTCCAGAAACCATGATCCATTTTTTACATATATGTCCGTATTATAAAGATTTACGAAAAATTTTATTTCATGGTATACAGTCTATTATTTCTCCTGGTGTAAATATTAATTTATTTTTATCAAAATATAGTAACTATCTGGTTGATTTGCTGATATATGGAAATGATGAATTTTCAACTGAAATAAATTTGAATATGTTCAATTTGGTGTTTGAATTTCTAGTTAAAAGTGATACATTCTAACTATTAGTATTAATGATGTGCCAGTGCGTGTGTATGTGTGTGTGTGAAAGTAAATAAAATGTTATCACATGTGTGTGTATATATTATTGTATTGCTTAAATTCCTTGTTTTCTCTTTGTGTGTAAACATTCTAATTATTTGTATTGTCTTGTATATTCATGTCTTGTATATATGTGTTGTTTGAGGAGAGCCACTAGTAGCCTCCGGGCTGTTGGCAATCCTCTATAAATAAACAAGTGTGGATCGTATTGCAAGGCAATACAGAAGTCCCCTACCAGTGGAATAAATTAGTATACCAGCAAAAATAGTTAAAGAAAAGTTTTCCCAGCCAAAGATCCATAACTTCATCAAAAATCAATGGACCCAACCCATACTCAAACCTGATCTGTAACCCATAGTAGTTGATTAACAATGCAAATATCAGTTTAATATCTGAAACGGTTTAGAAAAAAAATATGGAAAACCTATATTTTACCAAAATTTTCTAAGTAAAAGGCCCATAACTCTGTCCAAAATCAATGGACCGGAACCAAACTGGAACTTGATCTGTAACCCCTAGTGGTAGACTCACACAGCAAATATTAGCTTCATATCTGAAACAGTTTAGAAAAATAGTCCGGAAAACCTATATTTTACCAAAATTTTCTAAGTCAAAGACTCATAACTCCGTCCAAAATCATTGGACCGGAACCAAACTCGAACTTGATCTGTAACCCATAGTGGTAGACTCACATAGCAAATATCAGCCACATATCTAAAGCGGTTTAGAAAAAAAAGTCTGGAAAACCTATATTTTACCAAAATTTTCGAAGTCAAAGGCCCATAACTCCGTCCAAAATCAATTGACTGGAACCAAACTCAAACTTGATCTGTAACAAATGCTGGTAGACTCACATAACAAATATTAGCTTCATATCTGGAACGGTTTAGAAAAAAAGTCCGGAAAACCTATATTTAACCAAATTTGTCCAAGTTAAAGGGCCATAACTCCGTCCAAAATCAATGAACCAGAACCAAACTCGAACTTGATCTGTAACTCGTGTTGGTAGACTTACATACCAAATATTAGATAAATATCTCTTATAGTATAGGAAAAAAGTCCGGAAAACTGAGTGTGACGAACTGACAGAGTGCAAACCTAAAGTCCCCTTCGGCTAAGCTGGTAGGGGATTAATAAAGCATTAAATTAAATTAGTAGTGCTCTTCAAAACAAAAGGTCAGAATTTTAATTCTAATTACAAAATTTCTGACACTCATACTCCCTTAAATAAAAATTGCCAAAATTGTTGACTTAATACTGAAAAAGTCCGATGAATCCGATGAATAAAAAGGATTTCAAATACNGAGCAATATTTCAGCTATATCAGGACGAGAACAAGTTAATCAATTGAAAAAATTGAAAGTATCAGAAGAAAGAAATAAAGGTGGAAGGGACAACCTGGGCAACGACTTTTGACTGCCACTGGAAAATTGGAGAAATGGGTAGGGGCAGGAAATTTAGCCTTCCATACGACTGAAATCTGAAGAAAAATAAAGATTTCACATATTTGGAAAACTTGCAATTTAGGCCCCTTTGACCCCTTGTAGCTCGGGAACTTTAGCTTTAAAAAAATTTGGGTTGGGGTTCCCATTGTTATCTAGGTTATACATATTCCTGAAATCAAAAATAAAACATCTAGCAGAATACTTTTTACTAAAATTTTCTGGTTTCCATGGCTACTGAGAGCTCCACCATCCATTACAACCCATGTCAGGCCATAATTCAAATAAAATTTTGACAGGGATTCCCTTAAAATACTTAGGGTCGAATGTTAAAACTATGTTCCCTGCTGGCAGCCATCTATGATGAGGTACAGACCTGCCAGATATATTCTTTGGATAGGACCATCTAAGGACCATTGTGGCTTAGTTTGGTTTTATTGGACTAGTCATGTATTTTCCATAGGGTCCAATGTTAAAACTATGTGCCCCAATGGAGGCCACGTTGGACGAGATATAGACCTGCAGGATACCTTTTTCGGACGGGACCATCTAAGAACCATTGTAAATAAATTTGACTCTAACTGGACTAGTAGTTTCTGAGAAGAAGATCTTTGAATGTTTTTTCCTTAGGGTCCAATGTTAAAACTCGGTTTCCTCCTGGCAGCCATCTAAGAAGAGTTACAGACCTGCCAGATATCTTTTTTGGACGGGACCATCTAAGAACCATTTTGAATAAGTTTGACTCTAACTGGACAAGTAGTTTCTGAGAAGAATATCTTTGAATGTTTTTTTCATAGGGTCCAATGTTTAAATTGTTTCCTTCTGGCCACCATCTTAGATGAACTGCCCGATACCTTTTTAAAATGGGACCATCTATAAAGGATCATTGTGGCTAAGTTTGGTTTTAATTGGACTACATTTTTGTAGTAGTTTCTGAGAAGATCCTTGAACATATTTTCCATAGGGTCCAATGTTAAAACAATAGGGAGGTGAGCTAAAAAAATAAATTTTTGAGATTTCCCCCTTTTGGGACCCATTTACATGTATCTCAACAACAGTACATGCGATGTGAAATCCGTTGTCATACAACCGATTCAAAATTTTCTCAGGAGCACGCTGAAAGAAACCCCATCAAAATCTGATAAATCATAAATATTCTACAGCCCAATATATGAAGCACCTAATTTGGCCCTTTTTCAAAACAGGCGAGCAACGATACCCAAAACAATTTGAAAGTTCCTTTTGTGACAAGGAACATCATGTTAAAATTTCATGAGGATTGATCAACCAGAACTGAAGTTATCGCACAGAAACGAATAGTCTACAGACACCTCCACCACTGCAGATGCCGCCAGTATCATACCAATATACAACCTCAAAATTTTTTCGGTCGTATAAAAATGTGGATGAACATCTATGGAATTTCTTTATTATGGCCTTTTTGCATTGCTGTCGATTCATACCATTATTTACTTCTATTGATTTGAAGCTTTAGATGTTTTGATTACTCATATTTCTACACTGGTCCCCTGTTTGTGGTTTGTAACAGATGAAACCTTAATATCACCCTCAAATTGCCACTATAATAAGATGAATCGTGTCTTTTCTTCTGCTATCCAATCACAATTATTTACTAAGGAGAAACAATTTAAGTACAGTGCAAAACAAACCAGTAATAAATACCTCAGTTCTAACTTCCAGTACACCTTTAAAGTCATTAGACATGTTGGCCAACTTGGACTGAAAAAAAAAACATAAATTAAGTTATTAAGACATTCTTGTTTTCATTTAAACTATCTAGACTTGTGATGTCTGTCTTACAATATATACCGTTAGCTCATATTTTGTTTTACGTAGCTACATAGTAATGGTGACTTCACAGTTAAAAATTTGGTTGAACTGAATGTGAATCACAATCTAATGAGAAGCCAGTATACTTTTCTTGAGATAATATTCTATTTTAACTCAGGCGTGTCTGAAACACCAATTTTCATTGTATAACTTTGAAATTTTCACCAAGGCAAAATTATGTTTTATAGTCGAAACCAATAGCGATGTCACCGCCCAGACAAAGACTACTATCTGATTATTCATTGGTTTAAATATATATTTTTTAGGGTTCCATTTGAATAGAGATTCACATGTTGTATTTTATGATCTTCAAGTATCTAACATTCTAATATGGCCTGCTTCTTTAGCTATAAGGACGGCCCTGTAGTAAAATCTACGATATACCACAACCAACGTCAGCATAGTTCATTTCTTTACAATAACACCAAGAAAACAAAACAAATGATGCCATATTACTGCTGTCTATATAGGTCAGTTGAAATACAAAATGATGAATTTTTCTATATTAGAAGTAATTCATGGAAGCCCTGGAATATAGATATTTTACCATGGTAGAACATTGAATCCACATAATTTACCAATCACTGCCAGTGTTGGAATGTGTCTGTAAATGTTTGTAGGTCAAAGGTCACTTACCTGTAATGCCACGACAACAGTGTTGGAATGTGTCTGTAAATGTTTGTAGGTGAGAGGTCATTTACCTGTAGTGCCATGACTACAGTGTTGGAATGTGTCTGCAAATGTTTGTAGGTGAGAGGTCACTTACCTGTAGTGCCATGCCAACAGTGTTGGAATGTGACTGTAAATGCTTGTAGGTCAGAGGTCACTTACCTGTAGTGCCACGACAACAGCGTTGGAATGTGTCTGTAAATGTTTGTAGGTCAGAGGTCACTTACCTGTAATGCCACAACAACAGTGTTGGAATGTGTCTGTAAATGTTTGTAGGTCAGAGGTCACTTACCTGTAGTGCCACAACATCAGTGTTGGAATGTGTCTGTAAATGTTTGTAGGTCAGAGGTCACTTACCTGTAGTGCCATGACAACAGTGTTGGAATGTGTCTGTAAATATTTGTAGGTCAGAGGTCACTTACCTGTAGTGCCACAACAGTATTGGAATGTGTCTGTAAATGTTTGTAGGATTTCCTGTAGTGCCATGACAACAGTGTTGGAATGTGTCTGTAAATGTTTGTGAGAGGTCACTTACCTGTAGTGACATGCCAACAGTGTTGGAATGTGTCTGAAAATGTTTGTAGGTCAGAGGTCACTTACCTGTAGTGCCACGACAACAGTGTTGGAATGTGTCTGTAAATGTTTGCCATTCTGTTGTTTATGATGATTTACAAATTGCTGTAGTTGTGCTATCTGTTTGTTCAGGCTATCAATGTCCTGTTTTATTATATATGTCAATTCCTGTATCTCTACTGGTTTATCATCAAATAAAGATTTTCTTTTGGCCACTGTTAAGAAATAATATACATATTTATTTGGTTAACAACTGTAAATTATCTGCTTAAATGGTACTCAGAAAATGGTAAGAAGTTTAATCTTGCCAAATAATATATGTTATTTGGGAATCTTCACAGGGGATATGAGTTCATATTCCATGTCTGTGTTTTATATCCCCTGAGCTGTCAGGCGAAGGTGGTATAGAGCACAGACAGGGAATATGAACCCGTATCCCCTGTATAACCCGAATAACTTTTATATTCTGCTAGAAGTGCTATAATTTTTCTATCAAAATCGTTTAAAAATGGTGATTTTGCTACCACGGGTACACGGTCTCGTATCCCCTGTCAAGGACACCAATCAAATTGCAGGATTTACCTGGATATTTCACTTCAGCAGAATATAATATAATGACAAGTGTAGACACAGAAATGTCCCACCTGAATATGCATATCATTATCAAACTAGAAAAATACCCCCCCGCTCCCCCATTTGATAATCAATCAAATCAAATCAATTTCTGTAATAGAAGATGCACATTTACATTATGTCAAAAAGACTGTCTTAAAGTATCATGAGTGGTAGGAGGGGTAGTCGATAAGAGATGGGTATCCACTTGAAATGTAATGGCAAAGTCCATTTTTTGCTATGGGAAACCCCAAAAATCAATTCAATCAAATTCTGAAATAGGAGGTGCACACCTACATTATGTCACAAAGACTACGTTCAAGTTTCATGACAATCTATTCAGAGGTTCAGGAGGAGTAGCAGATAAGAGATGGGTACCCACTTGTAATGTAATGGCAAAGTCCATGCTTGGCTATGGGAAACCCCAAAAATTAAAAAAGTCAAATTCTGAAATAGGAGGTGCACATCTACATTATGTCACAAAGACTGTTTTAAAGTTTCATGAAAATCTATTCAGTGGTTCAGGAGGAGAAGCGGATAAGAGATGGGTACCCCCTTGTAATGTAATGGTAAAGTCCATGTTTGCTATGGGAAACCTCAAAAATCTGAAATAGGAGGTGCACATCCAAATTATGTCACGAAGACTGCGTTAAAGTTTCATGACAATCTATTCAGTGGTTCAGGAGGAGTAGCGGATAAGAGATGGGTACCCACTTGTAATGTAATGGCAAAGTCCTTGTTTGGCTATGGGAAACCCCAAAAATCAATAAAACCAAATTCTGAAATAGGAGGTGCACATCTACATTATGTCACGAGGACTTTGTTAACGTTTCATGAAAATCTATTCAGTGGTTCAGGAGGAGTAGCAGATAAGAGATGGGTACCCCCATGTGTACATGTAATGTAATGGCAAAGTCCATGTTTGGCAATGGGAAACCCCAAAAATCAATCAAATCAAATTCTGAAATAGGCGCTGCACATCTACATTATGTCACAAAGACTGTGTTAAAGTTTCATGAAAATCTATTCAGTGGTTCAGGAGGAGTTGCGGATAATAGATGGGTACCCCCATGTGTAATGGACGGACGGAAAGACGGAAGGACGGATGGACGGACGGACGGACATCCCCATCACTATATACCCCCCACTTTTCAAGCGGGGGTATAAATATGAAGTCTAGGCTTTATGACAGCTGTCACTCACCTAGATGTAGCAATAGAACAAATATGATGCCTCTAGGTGTTCCTCTGGGTGTGTTCGTTACAGAGAAATACACAGTAAAAAGTGCTCAAAGTCAATGAACCATAAATTGGGGGGGGGGGTCAAGGCTACAAGCTGGAATGCACCTATTTAGATGTAGCAGCATACCAATATGATGCCTCTACATATTCTAGGTTCATAGCAATAAGTATTGAAGTAAAATAGTAATCAAAGTCAATGAACCATGAAAACTAGGTCAAGGCTACATGACAGGTGTCAGACTGGCATGTGCCAACCTAAATTTTGCAATAGAGCAAATATGATGCCTGTAAATGTTTTAGTTACAGAGAAATGATCAAAGCCAATTTACCATGAAAATGAGGCCAAGGCTACATGGCAACTGTCAGACTGGCATGTTCCCACCTAGCCGTAACAACCAACCAAATGTATGCCTCTAGGTGTTATGGCTCCAGAGAAATGAGTATTAAAGTGAAGAAATATTCAAAGTCAATGAACCATGAAGTTGAGGTCAAGGCTACATGACAGGTGTCAGACTGGCATCACACACTTCAATATAGCAATAAATCAAATAGGAGTTCTAGTAATAGAGAAATAAGTGATTAAGTGAAGAAGTATTTGAAATGCATGAACCATGAAACTGATGTCAAGGCATCATGACAGGTGTCAAACTGATGTCCAGGCGTCATGACAGGTGTCAGACTGGCATGCAACTATGTAGCAATAGACAAAATATAGCATTTACATATATATAAATTACTAGACCTCAAAAATTGACTTTAATGTATAAAAACTGCATGTATGTTGCAAAATTTATAGTCACTGAACCGTGCAAATAAGGTCAAGATCCACTGAAAAATAGTCTGGCATGTAGGACTGAGATAACTATATCAATACTTTAAATATAATGGATCTGTGTGGTAGAAATTTAGAGAAATCAACTTGAATGTGGAACTATGTTGCAATTTTTATGAGGTCAATGACCATGAAGACAAGGTCAAGGTCATTTGAAACATGTGATGCTGGAAACCTTACACCATAAAGCTTCTTGCGTACAAAAGATGTTGCATATAAGTAGAATGTAATATACTTTAAAAATCATTAAGGATTTAGGAAAGTTTACATCGCCATAGCCGGAGAGTAATACCTATTTCTCAACAAAGAATCAAGATATCTCCTGATTTTGGGGGTTTGAGACATTTCTATCTTACCCCTATGCGGGGAGCTGTCTCACTTCAATCCTAAGTATGCATGAAAAATTTAAGATGTCTACCATGGCTTCAAATTTTCATGCCATTTTTCTAGTATCATTTGTTGTCTGATTTAATAAATCTTACTGTTTATTTAAAGGATGAAAATGCACCTTTGAAACAGTGATTTATCATGAACTGAGAGATAACTGAATTGTATTTGAACGTGCGGAATTTGATAGTGCATGGCTTTACCCTAAAATAGAAGACAAAAGTAGAATGACTCAATGACAAATCAGATTGTTCTGATTGTTCATTTCATTTTAATAAACTGTCAATTTTCAATTATGCCAGAAATTGAATTCCACTTTTGTTTGGTGATTTTGTTTTTATGAAAATGAAATATTAAATAATTTGAAGAATTTTATATATTTGTAGTATAAATATTGTGGTACTAAAGATGTTTCGAGTGCCTACTGTGAAAACAAGTTTATTCATGTAATAAATCAATTACTGACTTTGTTATATGTAGCCATCGTGATTTATCAACCCTAAAAAAATATATTCACCTCTCCTATGACTTGGAGAATATCACATTTTATCAGGTTGATAAATTACAACAGCGACTTATAACAAAGTCAATAATTGTAAAATAACTTGAAATGACATGGGAAAACTCCCCATCTTTAAAATATCTGTACTATCTATACTTACATATAGTTAACTTTTCTAGTTTAGCAAATGTGTTAGCTAGGTCCCTTCCTATACGTCTAATAAAATAAAATTAAAATTACTTAATGGCTTTGAAAGGAAACAGCAATATGTATATAGTTTTAGTACTAAATTATGTTACAATCAGCAATGTTGGAATCTCAACATAATATTGAAATAGAAAGGATTTGTTTTGTCACCAATACACACTATAATAATACTAACTTTTCTATCTGTGTATTTGTTTTGTCACTAATACACAATATCATCATACTAACTTTTCTATCTGTGTATTTGTTTTGTCACTAATACACAATATCATCATACTAACTTTTCTATCTGTGTATTAGTTTTGTCACGAATACACAATATCATCATACTAACTTTTCTATCTCTGTATTTGTTTTGTCACCAAATAAACAATATAATAATACTACCTTTTCTATCTGTGTATTAGTTTTGTCACGAATACACAATATCATCATACTAACTTTGCTATCTGTGTATTTGTTTTGTCCCTTATACACAATATCATCATACGAACTTTGCTATCTGTGTATTTGTTTTATAACTAATACACAATATCATCATACTAACTTTGCTATCTGTGTATTTGTTTTGTCACTAATACACAATATCATCATACTAACTTATCTATCTAGTATTTGTTTTGTCACTAATACACAATATCATCTTACTAACTTTGCTATCTGTGTATTTGTTTTGTCCCTTATACACAATATCATCATACTAACTTTGCTATCTGTGTATTTGTTTTGTCACTAATACACAATATCATCATACTAACCTGTCTATCTGTGTAATTGTTTTGTCACCAATACACAATTTTATCATACTAACTTTGCTTTCTGTGTATTTGTTTTGTTGCCTAATTCTAGATAATTTGAGTAAACTTTTAAATAGTCTTTTTGATGAAAGGAAGAAATTTTTGTAGACACATAATTAAACTTGCTTAATAAGCAGCTATAATCTTAATGTGTAAAAATGTGGTATTCCGTACCATTGCTGTTGTAGATCTTATGGTTTGTTTGCTTTTGTTGGTGTTACAAACTGTATTTGTTTATCTGCCAATACACAATATTATCATACTAACTTTGCTATTTGTGCTATATTTTGTCACCAATACACAATATTATCATACCAACTTTGCTATCTGTGCTATATTTTGTCACCAATACACAATATTATCATACTAACTTTGCTATCTATGTATTTGTTTTGTTGCCAATACATAATATCATCATAATAACTTAAATGTCTGTGTATTTGTTTTGTTGCAAATACACAATATTATCATACTAATTTTGCGGTCTGTGTATTTGTTTTGTTGCCAATACATAATATTATCATCTGTGTACTATACAGCTCACATGGAAAATGCAAAATCCTTGTTGTCATCACGGACAAATTTTGCCTAACGTGGAATTCCACTGTGATCTTGAACGAGGATAACTAATTGAGAACGTGGACAAAATATTTACCAGTGTGGACCCCTCGTGATATCGTGTTGAACATGGAATCATCACGGGTCAACATCTATAGAAATCATTGTGTTGTCGTGAAAAATAGAATTAAACATAGAAAGCAGCCACAGCCTGCTAAGTTCACCTCGTTGCGCAGCATTGTCACATTTTGCACATGTCAGTAAACAGGAATGGACTATAATCATTCTGTTTAACAGATTCAGTCATGCATAAAATGTAGTTTACAGACTGCGTCCGAAGCATGCATTGTTGTTGTCATCTAAAGATGCATCATAAATACCAGCATGGTTGATTTGGGCTATGTCAGTAAGCGGGAATAGTCTTTAACCATTCTACCTAACCAAGTCGCTCATGCGTAAAATGTAGGTCAGAGACAGCATCCATAGCATGCATTGTTGTTGTCATCCGAAAATGCATCATACATACCAATATGGTTGATGTGGGCCATGTCAGTAAGCAAGAATGGACTTGAACCATTCAACCTAACCAAGTCACCCATGCGTAAAATGTAGGTCAGTGACAGCATCCCAAGCATGCATTCCAGTCGTCATCCAAAAATGCATCAGGCACATCAGGCATACCAATATGGTTGATGTAGGGCATGTCAGTAAGCAGGAATGGACCTTAACCATTCTTCCTAACCGGACA
>MJUU01058123.1:181244-196461 GCA_002080025.1 Modiolus philippinarum
TGAGCTTAATGTCAACAAATGACCATTTTCCAACAATTATTATAATCAGAAAGTTTGACAGGTTGAAGTTAAATATGATTTTTTTTGCCAATAAATGTTCCCATGCAGATCGTCATAGGCCTAGTTATTTTAGAATTACGATATTTGCAAGCCTAAAATTTTTTGTTTCTCTCGTTGCCGTGAAAAAAGGCATGAATATTCTGTCAAATCACTGTTCTTTCAAATATTTTCAAGCGGAAATTTGCATAGATTGAAATTAAAATAAAATATTCGCTGTCAACAACAAGAATCCCTCGGCGTCGTATAGTTGTGTAATTGTCACTCGTCAGGTCTCAGCTTTAGAACTTTTAGCACAATATTCTGTCAAAAGTCGTTGTCTATCAAATCTTTCTCATAAATAGCTTAAAATCTAGGAATGTTGATGTTTTATTAATTTTTTTTACATGCATTTGGTTTACGTTAATGAACTACGATACCACATGGATATGATTGGGACAAATATGTGCTAGTCCTAGAATGTAAATATTCCTCGATTTGAATGTTTGCAACGAAATCAAACATGTTAGTCCTAGGATGTATATATTCCTCGAACTTTATGTTTGCAATGAAATCAAATATACATGTATGTACATCTAAACTTTCCTCTGTGTGGCTGTGATGGTTCAACCAGGATTCAGTTTTCAAAAAATTGTCCACGTTGGGTCACATAATTTAAGGTTGACATTTGCGATCGTCCACCCTGCTACACGGACTTAGCTAATCAGTCCATGTCTCATTAATCCACCCCAAAACAAGGACTTTGCGTTTATCCATGTGAGTTGTACAGTATTTGTTTTGTTGCCAATTCACAATATTATCATACTAACTTTGCTATCTGTGTATTTGTTTTGTTGCAAATACACAATATTATCATACTAACTTTGCTATCTGTGTATTTGTTTTGTTGCCAATACACACTATTATCATACTAACTTTGCTATCTGTGTAAATTCACTTCTTTGTTTTAAAGGATGGTTTGGTCTCTGTATAGCTCCATTAATCTATCAAATATAAATTCATCTTATTATATGATAGAGATGATTTATCGAGTTTTCTCAGTTAAATAAACATTATATTGTCACCTATGAAAATAAAGGATTTCTAGTGACCGGAGGAAGTGACGTCACAATTATATATCTGGTCAATGTTGTCCTCAAGTAAACAATTGGCACATTAAAATGAATTAAATAATCCGCATCTAAAACCTCGGTTTTTGAATAGAAAATCGATATAATAAAAAGCATACCTAATCGACTTTCATGAATATCAATAAAAATGTCACTTGTGTTGATCAACGCAGTGGAATAAACTCGTTTTGGAATAAAAGCTGCAACAACTTGTTTAATCTTTCTGCGTTGTTTGGCACTGGTGACATTTTTAATGAAGGTCAATTAGTTATACTATAAATATGATTAGACTGTAGAGGAATATGTTGTATGTAGTAACCACAAAGATTTCTTTAGTATTAATTACACCTATATGTTTATCAAATAGTTCATGCCAATGAGGGACATATGGTTGATCATGATCAGTGTGGTTAACCCCAAATAGCAAAGCTGAGGTCTACATAGTATTTTACGGGTAACCACCAGGTCCATAAACTGACATTTGGCCACAATCACAATGAACTATTTCATATATTATACGTCTATTAGAGCACACAAAAAATAAAATACAAAATGGGGTCACCTGCCCTAATGGCATGAAATCTGTCATATGTTAACAAAATTTTAATTTAGTTACATCAGATAGAATTTAGTTCAAATTTGGTAAACTATTAGCTAATATACTTGCCTTCGATTTGCATGAAAAAAATGTTTTGGTCACTTATTTTTGAATACATATGTACATGACAAAAAACTGATTTTTCCTTAATTTCTATATAAATTATCTCACACTAATGCAAATGTAGAACAGCAGCTTGCTTTAAAATATTTTAAATGGTTACCAAATAAAAGTGGCATATTTGATCTTTTACGAGATGTGCAAGAATGATGCACAATTTTGATCTCCTGTACTACCTTAAGGATGTAGTAAGGTGAGGTTTTTGGAATTTGTAAAAGTCATTCAGATTTCTCTGATTTTATCCAGTATTACTATGTAAAATATTTTGCCCCATTACTCCTAATTTTGTAGTCATCAAAGTCTACAGAAGCTCATTTTAAGTCAGTAAGCAAGATTTTATTAGATTGTAGATTTTCCTTCTGTGTGAAACAAGTCAATATTGTGTCCATGCTATACTTAGGTAAAAGTCCAAGAGAGCCTTTCTCACCATTTTTTAAAATGTGAAATATCTTGAAAACAAGGCCCATGACCTATCAATATTTTTAGCCTACTTAACTCCTTTAACAATGCTCTTTCCATTTGGGGTATCAATTTAAAATTGTAGATTTATAAAATTTCACATTAGTACATCCTTAAGCCATAATTTTTTAACATAATACTTTCCCTGTTACTACTCATTTATAATTTTCACCTACTAATAGAAATATGTATCTGGTATTACTGTTAACATGTGATGCTGTATTGTTTAATGAACCATAACAGTGATCAACACAAAGCTGTTCAACTAAATTTCATTAATAATCATTAATTCTTATATAATTATAAAGCTGTTTGCATGCTGTATTGATGTAAGGAGTCTAATTAAAACTAAGTTGTGAAGTTTATAGAACTTTGGAATGTAAGTGGATAAGTAGTTGTTGCATCATAACTAACACCTCTAGTTTGCAGAGCTTTGTGACTTAAAGACATATCCTACTATTCAAACTCCAATATAATATCTTCTTGATATTCCTTTTGTACAATATTAATGATGAAAGCTTTAAATTAAGCTAAAAATAATGGGGGGTCACCGACCTAGTTTTAGAGCTATGACGTCATCTTTACTTACCTGTTTTGAAGGTATTGATTAGATACTATATTGCCTATATTTTTACTATATTGTAGATTTCGATTGAACTAAAATTATTTTTAATGCTTCACAGAGAGTAGAAAAACAATATGTTTCAACAAAATAAAAAAATATGCAAGTTTTGGTATAAACGGCACAATTTTTAAGTTCCCGCCATTTTTGTCAGGTACTCACAATACGACAAAATCGCTGATCGCAAAAAATTGAAATATGATAATTTGATAATATTTTCACAGAAGATGGGGAATTACCTCCTCAACGGATTAAGCAAATTAAATAATAGGGTCATCGAATCGGGGAAAAGGATATTTGTAAAAAAACATGTAAAGACCAAAAATGGCAGGAATACAATGGCAGTTTTTTTGTCATACCGATAGCAATTTTTCGTAATTTGAAACGCAATATATAATCACAATTTACATTATATTTTTGTGAGACTATGCAATAAAATGTGGCCCAGTAATTATTTTTTATTTCCCTTTTATTGCCATATACATGCACAAACTGGGAAAAACGTGCGTTTACGGGACATTAAAAGTATAAAACCAAAAAGGGCAAAATAAGACCAAGGCAATAATTGCCTGATATCAACACGGTAAGAAGTCTTTCTTCGTTTTCCAAAATGAATTCTATTTGATTTCCTTTACTATTTTCAAATTATGCTGGCGCTGTAAATTTGGAAACAATCAAAAAGTGTAATACCTCAAGTCATTTACTCTTAATTCATTTGACTTTATTTTTTACACAAGTTTGAAGATCAATTGAAAATGTTTTCTTTGAAATTNAGCATTGCCGTCAACTTAAACAAAAGTTATTGACTAAAAACAAAAGTGTCTACAGACAACGACGACAACGACGACGACAACGACGACGACGACGACGACGACAGCACCATACCAATATACGACCGCAAAAATTTTTGCGGTCGTATAAAAACCTTAACTCTTGATTTCCCAGGAAATTTGCGACGTCGTAGAGGAATTACAAAACAGTAAAGCTCAAAAACAAAATGCGCAGAAACAATAGTAGGACATGTCTTTAAGTGAACAAGGATTCATTTTAGAACTGATTTGTTTAGTTTGTAAAACTCCTGGATGTTACTGGATGAGGAGTACATGCCTGCCAACTTTTGAAAATCGCCATGTGTCAAATAAGGAAACTCCTTATAACATAGCTATAGGGGACCTTATGGTATGCTTTTGTTGTTTACAGTGTTTTTCTTTGTTTTGTCATTACATTGAGCTCTTCCTTAGTGTTTAATTGTCTTGAAATGTCTTTATTTGGAATTTCAACTTTGGATTTTTGGAGCCTCTATGCCGTCCATGGGGTTTTTCCCTCAAACCCCCTAAAAATCAGGAAGGTTGGCAGGCCTGGGGGTAGAACTCATTTGTCTAGTTTGCAGAACTTGTAGATGTAAATGGATGAGGATTAGAACTCACTTGTCTTGTTTGAAGAACTTGTAGATGTAAATGGATAAGAATTAGAACTCACTTGTCTTGTTTGAAGAACTTGTGGATGTTAATGGATGAGAATTAGAACTCACTTGTCTTGTTTGAAGAACTTGTGGATGTAAATGGATGAGGATTATAACTCACTTGTCTTGTTTGAAGAACTTGTGGATGTTAATGGATGAGGATTAGAACTCACTTGTCTAGTTTTCAGAACTTGTGGATGTAAATGGATGAGGATTAGGACCAAAAAAAAAATATGTGTGTTTACGGTAGTCTGACCGACCCTTTTTTTCAGATGCCGACCCTAGAACTTTTTATTGATTCTCTAAAAAAAAAAGTTCAACATTGTTATCAACCGACCCTATTTTGATACAGACCTCTGTAAATTGATAAGTTTATCTGGTAACATGCTTCCACTGGTACGGAAAGTTAATAATATAGACATTTAAACTTTTTATTTGGTTCAAAAGACATTCAAATAGACAACAATCAAGAAATATGCCAAGTTTCCTCCAAAACACAATGCAAATGGCAGGACTTCCACTTTGTAGGATTAATTTCGGAACAGACTTGGGAATGACCTGAAATATTTCCGGATTTTTTTGACGATGCCGTTGACGATTCCCGACCTACCGACCCTAATTTTTTTCAGCAGACAACAGTAAACACACATATTTTTCTTTTTGGCCTTAGATCTCACTTGTCTAGTTTGCAGAACTTTGGATGTTAATGGATGAGGCTTAGAACTCACTTGTCTCGTTTGCAGAACTTGTGGATGTTAATGGATAAGGCTTAGAACTCACTTGTCTCGTTTGTAAAACTTGTGATGAAGATTAGGACTCACTTGTCTTGTTTGCAGAACTTTTGGATATTAATGGATGAAGATTAGAACTCACTTGTCTGGTTTGCAGAACTTTACATGCTGATAGGAATTCTCCTGTACGATCACGACATGACATTTCTGTCACAGCAGGTGGTGGTGGAGCAGGAGTGCTAGATATAAATGTTTTATCACTTTGTTGAATAAATCCGTTTGTTTGTTGTTTGGATTCAGAGCCAGAGTTGTTCCTTCTGCGTCTAGCTATCATTTGACAACATTTATCTGCATTTATCTTTCAATTTACTGGAAGAAAAATCAACAGTAAGAATATACATATTTTAGTTAAGTTTCACTGCAAAACTGATATTTTGAAATGAAAATAAATAAAAGAAATATTTCAATGAGATGGATGTTGCTGATTTTCACTTAAACGAACAGATGTAGATGAGTGAAATAACTGAAAAGAGAAAGCACTGTATAACTCTTCATACTAAACTTCCTCATCATATAACTACTGTATATAGATCATGTTCTTTCATCAAATAATCCTCAATTTAACAATAACCCTTTTCTTATATAGATTAATTAAAGAGACCACTTATACACTATCAGCATCATACCTGGACTTATACCTTTATATTGATAACTCAGGACGTTTGAAAACAAAACTTTACAACAAAAATGTACCATTGATTTTTGTTTGTTTTGTCTAAGGTAAGAAAATTACATATAAATCAATCAGCCACCAAACGAATCTCTCAACAGCTTATTCTAGCTGGCTATGTGACGTGAGCCATGTTCGGAGCAGATCATACTTACCCTTCTGGAGCACCTGATAATACCTCATACCAGATATCATTGATGTACCATAAATACTGAGAAATTGATCTCATAAGGAAAAACTTAACATGATCACTAGACTATGAAATTTAGGTCATTGACAATTTATATAACAGACTGCCCTATCCGAGACAAACCTATATACCACATATCATTAAACTACCCCTTATAGTTACTGAAAAAATTACCTACCAACAAACTCTTAGCATGTTCATTGGACCGTGAAATAGAGGTCAAGGACAAAAGCCATATGACAGACTGTGATATACTACCCAAGACAAATCTATAATCCAAATATCATTGACCTACCACTAATATTTACTGAGAGACTAAACTAATCACAAAACTTCCGGTTTACATACAATGTCAGTAAAAAATGCACCACAATTTGCAAAGTAGGCTTTACAATTAGTTCACAATTTCACAAAATTGATATATTTTCGTAAGGTGTAATATAGAAAAAATGAAAGGATATGGAGTAAATGTACATGTGAAAAAAACACATACAATACATAGAATCTACTGCACTGCCAGAACAATTTTTGTGAAAGAATGGATAACAGGAAACACCCACAATGGCTGAAAATTATAATTACATACCACAATCTGTCATAGAACTACACATGATTGATTGATTGATTGAATATTGTTTAACGTCTACTCAGCAATATTTCAGCTATATCAAGACGAGAACAAGTTTGTTGATAAATAATCACTTTGGGGTATGGAAAGGGCCATGGGATGGGAAATTCTGACTGCCACTTGAAAAGTAGGGTGACATCGTCAAGGGCGGGGAATTTAGCCTTGTAGCCGATCACCTACGGACCACCCCCAAAAGAGCTTGCTACAAGGGTTCTTTAACGTGCAGGAAGCGTGGCATTTCTCCCAACACGTGGACCTGAGTTTACATCCCATCCGAAAGATGGGTTGTGTATTTATTAATCCCGCACAACCACGGAATGGGTCCTATTTCTATATCCCAGGACCCTCGGGGTCAGCCTCCGTTTAGGAGGGGTCACACCCCGCAAGCCGGAGATACTGGGTCCTATTTCTATATCCCGGGGTTCCCTCGGGGTCCTCTGTTAGGATGGCTCATACTCCAAGCTCAGAGGATGCTGCGGGCCTATTCTTCAGCCGGGACCGCGCACGGCGGAACTACACATGAAAAACACGAATAAGACAAGTGACAAACGTAGAAAACAATAGGAACTCGGGACAGCCGGACTTGGTACCGGCACTAGCAAAAGCCAGCGGTAGGGTTAAACCGGTTTATGGGCACCCAAACCTCCCCTTAATCTGTCCCGTTTCCCTATAGTATATTAAACATACGAATAAAACCCAATGCAGGTAGACTACTAACTCCATGACCACAATCTTGTGACCATCATTATTATAAATAGTGTCCCAAAATTAACAAAATCTCACACATTGCCATATATATGGCAATGTGATATTTTGTCAAACACAAAATGCTTATCCTTCTCATTACAAGTCCTTCTTTTACGGAGATATTAAAAATATCTTATATTCATCCCACAATCGCTGATTTACTGTAACAATAACATTAATACAAATAGGCCCCATGTGAATCACACCAGTATTGCTCAATTATATGTCATAACCCTCAGGGGAACATACTCAATGTAGTAGACTTCAGGAGCCAGTGAGGGTTATGTTATGCTTATGGTATATACTGGGGTCTCACTGTATTGCAGTGCAATGTATGTATTGTTTGGGATTGAAAGAAGAAAGGAGGGTTGGTTCTTCCATTTTAATCTTCTCTAAAAATTTATTTCATATTCTCCATGCATCTTTATAAGTGAAAAAAATATCATTAGTATTTTTGTGCATACGAATTTAATGTCTTAAATTAAAAGGTGGTGTCAATGGAAGAGTACCAATGTATTGCAGTGATAAAATCAATCAATATGCAGGGTGTATTTGGGCACTAAAGTAATTTCTTCAAAGGATTAATTAAATCACTGTATCTTATGATGCTTTCTTATGAGATAAAGTTCAGAAAATGTTTTTCAAGACACTGATTAAATATTAAAATTCAAAATCTTGGTACAAAAATTATGATTTTAATACATATTTTATTTATTAAATGATTTGAACATGTTGAAAGACATTAATATTAAAATATAAATGCATAAGCTGTAAGATACTGACTAGCACTACCTACTAACTAGCAGTAGCAGGAATAAAAAATCCTAATTATCAACGAAAATGTACTAATCATTTTTTTCTATTTTAGGCATTAATTTAAGGTACCTTCCTTTTTGCTTCCATTACATTCAATATTTCATACGTGTCAAGTCACCCGATTTCGTCGGGTGTGACCCGATATTTTCACTTGTCACCCGATGGAATGCAGTAACCCAATCAGGTTGTCAAATAACCCGATAATCAAAGTCATCACCTGTCTTCATCCGGATTTGATTTCCAGTAATGTTTTGTATATTAGTGATCTTATTTTAATTCTGGTTGTGTTTTTATCTACTCATCAGCTTGGAATATTGTCTCCTAGGGTTATAATGAAGCTTTAAGGGAGTTTATTGAGCTGTTTAAAGACTACTAGGCCAACCTTAAAAAATTGTTTGTTTGCTGTTTATCGACCTACTCATAAAAAATCTACCTACTCAAATAATTTATTGACATTTCCCAGACAATTTTTTTTTATTCTATTTCTAGCACATTTTCATTAAAATTTACCCCTTTTTGACATCTTTTGCAAAAAAAAAATTTACCTACCTAAATAGGATAGTCGATAAACAGCAAACAAACATTTTATTAAAGATGGCCCTATACTCATTGAGTGTACCGTCTTGTTATCAATGGAAAAAGATCGATTTCCAAACCAGCAATGTTCAACATCTCCACAAAAGTCAACAGACAAGCTTTACAAGTGTTCGTGGAAAGAAAATTTGATTGGACTGTTGGTTTAATCATGCAACCTGGCCATGCATATTTACAAAATAATGCAGATAGTAAAAAGTTTTGTCAACAGTTAAAAAGGATGAACACCGATTTCAGGTCAGAATTAAACTTTGATCCATTTTGACCAGTTTTGGCATGCAAATATTTGTTTATGTTTTGAGGGGGGTCCAAGTAAAGTAAGTTAGAACTGGACCGTCAGTCTAAAAAGAACAATCCGAGGACAATGGTAACGTCGGAAAAACAAAGAAGCAAAGACATAACATGAGAATGGCATAGAAAAGAAAATGAAGACATGCACATATTCAAAAATAGTAATGGTGGATTACATGATACCCCGCCATGTTTCACAAAATTTCTAAGTTAAAAGGGGCATAACTCCACAACAATGTGTACCGCTGAAACCAAAATTATACTTGGCTTGTGTTTTGTGGTAAACAATTTACATACAATGTTTAAAGACAGTATGTTATTTCATTCACAAGTTATGAGTAAAAAACCCTAAAATTTGCAAAATTTCAAAGTTTCAAGGGGCATAACTCCAGAACCCCTTGGACCTCGGAACCCCAAATCGAACTTGACCTGAGTTTTGTGGTAAACAATTTACATACCAAGTTTGAAGACCTTGTGTTATTTCGTTCACTAGTTATCAGTCGGAAACCTTCGGGGGACGGACGGACAGATAGACGGATGGACACACGACTGAGGGTATCGCATAATACCTCGCCACTTCGTGTGGTGGGGTATAAAAATGAACAACACGGACCCAATAAAAACCCATGGGAAAGATCAGGTGCACAGGTAGAGTAAGCATCTCCTGCTTCTTATAAGACACCCGCCGTACTGAACATGTAAACTCCGGTGGTAAAGACTAATCCAGATTGGGAAAACAAATTTAGTGGCAAAGAGAAAGATCTGTTGTCATCTGGGAAACAGATATCACATAGCGGTCCCATAGTGTTCGTGTTGTTCATAAAAATCATAATCAGCAAATGTGAAACAAAGGTATTCAATATACATGAAACTAAAATATGATGTCTGTTTGAAGTAGTAGGTATTTAAAGTGTGTAAATAACTGATTGGTAAATGAATAATTGGGGTGGAAAAGTTTGTCGCGCGCTTATAATACAACATTTGGGATGAAAAAAGTTCGTCACGTGTTATGACCTGATTTTTTACCATCCAATGCAGGTCATGATCAGATTTTTGGTCATAGGAGGTTGACAGCTATGATATTGGGCAGATCACTTGACAATTGTTTTGTGACCTACAGACAGTAGACAATAAACCCACAACTTGCAGCCCTTGAGTTCAAAGATATTACTTTTTTAAATATTCTTAGGGAAAGGGAGTGGTCGTGAATTACCCACAATTATAAAACAATGGCTAATGATTCATAATGTGTTCTTTACAGCTACATCTGATATAACTGCCGAGTGTTAGCTGTCTGGATTGCTACATGGCACTAATGTTTACGTTTCTAAATATTACGGACCCATAGGAGGAGCTAAAATTATGTCATATGGTAAAATCAGGCGTACTACTAATGCACCATACAGTGGAACCCCTAATACAATGGGAACAGGGTATATATATATACTGGTAGCTCCTAATATCGTGGTAAGTAGCTACGTAGAAACGGTGCCATCACAATTAAAATTTAGTTGGAATGAACGTGAATACCACGACATAATGGAACCCATGACAATACGAGAACCTACTATATAAGCACAGGCACTTGTTTCATTAAAAAAAATCCACCCTCTCCAGACGGCTTCTGCCTCTTAATGATCACCATCAACTATTTGATTGTACTGTCATGTTTAGTGCGAGCGCAAAATTTTAAAATACTGTCATAAGACAGCAGTATATACATGTACAATTAACAGGTCTGGTCGGCCCTGGCTTTCCGAGTATACTCGAAAACCCAAGGACACAATCCCATCATGCAATACCTGAGTGGAACTCTCCTGTCTAAAGGGTCAAATCTTATCATTTTAAGTATATTTGGCGGGCTATTTCAAAAAAGAACATTTTTAAACACTAATTAAATTCAATTTTATAGCATTTATCTACCTTCATAAATTATAATATGAAAATAGTTCGTTTGATTTATGATTTATTTGTCTGTTTGGTTTTTTAATTATATTGTAATTTGATTTTTTTTTAATTTTTGGTTTGTTTTTTTTGTTGTTGTTGTATTACTTTAATTTATTTTGTTTGTTGAATTGTTTTTTGTTTTACTTTTACCTTACTTAAAGTGCAACCCCGTAAAATTATGTGAAAATACATAAAAGACTAATGAGATATTCTTACAGAAGTAAACTAATAAGTATTTGTTTCACTTTATAAATTAGTAATTATCTTAATCTCATTGCTTTAATTTCTAAAATAATTGTATCCTTGATTTGAAAATTAATTGTTAAATTTAAAAAAGTATGGACAAGTAAAGTTGTAGTACCCTGAACTACACTTCGATTTTCTTATGATACTGTTAAAACAATTCGGTTGTTAAATAAGATAAAGAAATTTTGGATGACTGATAAAATTCTTGTGTATTTTTAAATCACAATTTTTTCCTTCATTTAAAATAACAAGGAGTTCAGATCTCTTCAGGGTAATTTTATCCATGGAATTTCATCATGATTGTATTTCTTCAACTATTATTATAGTCTGATGCAAACTTTGTAAAACATGCCCGGGAGAATCATACACGAACCTGATAGAACAAATGTCCTTTATTTAGTTTGTAATCATTTTATTAAAAAAAAACTTAAATAGTGAAAAAATGAGTTTAAAAAGAACGTAATAAAATATCATTTTCGCTAACTTATGGTCATTTTCGTCAATCCAGAAAGGTTATGAGATGTGTCAACTTTCTGCTTTAATATCTCCGAAGTTGCACGGTAGAATTTCATTTTGCTCGGTAAATATTTGTATTAATGCTTTAAAAGTCTAATTATAAAATTTCAGGTGTTACCGTCAACTCAATCAAGTTACAGGTATAAATCTGAGCATGGAATGCTGTTAAGGCAGGTTCCTGGGTATTCCAGAAGTTCTGTAATTATTACTGTTTTGCTGAAATCTTGACATTTAATTTTTTCAAGAATTAAAATCCGAAATTTTCCTTCCCGGTTTAGGTTGTCTTTTCAGTTTTTATATGGGATNTTGTGACGTCATACTCGGAAAATCGAGTAAACAAAGATGGACGACCCTTCCTCGGAAAACCAGGGTCGACCAGACCTGATTAAGACTATGTACACTTGTTTGCATCTTATATACAGTTGCCTCCAGCGTAGCCACTCTCGACTTGAAAGTGGTTATTGATGGTGCTGATACTACGTCTGGAGGTAATGTGTTCCAAGGGAGAGGGTGGATTTTTTTCTAATGAAACAAGTGCCTGTGCATTAGGTCCTGCTAGCTGATAATTTTTGCCAGACTGACTCAAGTTTTGCCTGATTTGTCTGTCCTTCAGTCAGGCAGTTTTCGATATGTCTGCTGTGAGAGTGACTTGTGTCAGGTGGAAGACTGAAGTTGTGTTGACAAGTATTTTGACATTTATGATTCTGTCTCAAATGACACAAACAGAACAAATGGATAGTTGCCTTCAAACTACTCATAAAGTAGAGATAATTTTCAATTTAAATTCCCATACAATATTTTCTCTTCGGTTGTTAAGCAGAACCAGCCACTTTCTAACTATTCTGTGTATTTTCGGTGTTTTTTTCCTCCACGACTCAGGTAATACGTAACTTCCGTTATTTTCACGCAAGCGTACAACTTTGAAGCATTGTGGGACGAATCCGGCATTTGGTCTGAAGACTGCGGACTGTACGGACGGAAAAAGTTGAAGGAGCAGAAGAAATAGCACTTATCATTTTATACCGTCAGAAAAAATCTTATAATAGTCACAAAATGCCACCTGCTGCAGTAAACCCAGATTTTTATTTGAATGGTTAGTATTGGTCTGGTAGATCAAATTAAATAAATATTTATTTTGATTTGAAACAGCTGATTTTTGCTGTTATCTCCCCTGAAATGTTTATAACTTTACAAAATTTAAACTGCAGCAAAAATGGAAGAGAAGGCAAAGTAACTGGACAGATCTGTTTCACATTCTATTTAAACAAGTAATTTCACAATTAGTGATCTTATTTTGCTATGTTAAACTTCGTTGACATCCTTATGCAACCATCTGAACATGAAACATTGAGAGGGGGCATCTTGTGTAAACCTCTGTTGAATATTAGAGGGCGGAACGCCCTCATAATTGCAGAACATACAAATTAAGATCAGATCAGCAAATACTGTTTTTTGAAAATCATTTTACGGGAAGTGCTGGATTCAAAGATATGCCCATGCAAGTTTGGAACTTATATTTACATTTCTGATGTACCTAAAGAGAATGATGCCGACGAATTAATCCATAGTTAATTAAATTGGGGACAAAAAGCATTTTTAATGAATAATTCAGCCCTGGGATTAATAACTAGCTTGTTTTTTTTACAAACATTGCTCACAAGTTGTGTTGACGTCAGGATATTTGACATCAACACAAGTTGTGTACTTTTTGACGACACATCCGTCTGTGCTTTGAAACGTCACATCCATCTGTGCTTTGAATAGAAAACGTGATGCTACAACTGAGTTGGTATAATTGAAAGGGAAATTTATCTTTATTTAAATGGAAGCATCATTGTTTGAAGAGGATAAATTCGTATATAAAACCGTTATTTGAGCATCATTGCGCCTTTCTTGGGACTGAATGCACCCTGCTCATTTACTTTCAGTATTGTAGGGGTTTACAGTTACGGACGAGGCGTTTATTTTTCTTCGTTTAAAATCGGAAAGGAAAACTACGGTAACACTTACTAGTAGCAATGTTTGACTTAGAATTCGGATTGGATTCATGCCCTGGTCTGAGGACCTGGATCAACATGTGGTTTGTTTCAGAAATGCGTATTTCAATGCATCCAATATAATGTATTCTTTTAAGGGGGTAGACCTGGGGAAGCCTAAAATTTTCCACTTGTTTAATTTTTTCCAATATTTTCAGTATTGAAACTACACATGTGCATTTCCACTTTAAGCAATTTTTAACAATTTTTACCGTCCCGGTTTTGCCTTGTGGTCATCAAAGATACCCTGTTTCCTCATAATATTTGGTCTGTTCAGGACTTGATTGTGGGGTATAAATTTGGCTCTTATTAAATTTGTATTTGATTTAGAATTATTTCAACTGCAAAATTCTGTAGTTTAGACAATGTTAGACCTGTGTGAAAGTAAGAATGAATAATGATAGTAAATTTAACTAGTTTGAACTGAAATAAATGGGTGTTCTGAATAGTATAGGTTGAAATGTTTATTCTATTTTGATCACTTTCAAACACTTCTTGTAAAAAATTCTGTCGTTTAATTATCACTAAAAACTGAGAACAGAAAGAAAACTAGTATATGTAAGATATATTATTATAGAAAATTGTACCGTCCCATTTTTTCTTAATTTAGAATAAAGTGGGTAAAAATCAATAAAATTGTGGAATCTGTACTATAAATTACCTCCCTGGGAAAAAATTCGACTTACATATTTTCATTATCTTTGGACAATATTGCAAAGATTTATGGTAAAATGCACTCATTATAAATAACTGGATGTTGGGTTTTTAGTTTGCCTCAACAAAGTTGAGGGGGACTATTGGAGTACCCCCGGCGTCCGTGTCTACATCCGCATCCGCATTTGAGCATATATCTCTGCAACTATGCATGGTAGGGTCATCAAACTTTGTATGCAGGTGCATCTTGGGCTATCTCACAGCCTCCAAGAAAATTGGGTCTCTCTGACCCATATTTTCCGCTTGAACGACTTACATTCAAGTTAACGTCCCGAGTTCAGATCTCAGTCACTATACATGGTAGGATCATGTAACCTTGCATATGCATGCATCTCTGATGGTAGGTCAGCATCCAGGCAAAATTAGGTCACTTTGACCTATATTTTCTGCTTGAACGACTAACATTCAAGTTTACATGTACGTCCGAGTTCAGATCTCAGTCACTATACATGGTAGGATAATAATGTAACCTTGCATATGCATGCATCTCTGATGGTAGATCAGCATCCAGGCAAAATTAGGTCACTTTGACCTATATTTTCCGCTTGAACGACACATTCAATTTTACGTCCGAGTTCGGATAGTCACTATACATGGTAGGATC
>MJUU01058123.1:209259-220704 GCA_002080025.1 Modiolus philippinarum
TCGAATTTTGTGGGAGTTATGGGACTTTGATTATTTCCACATTGTTATACAATGGCAAATCTTGTTGACGCAACTCCTCAGAAACTGCTAGTCAGAATTCATGATAATTTTACAGGATTGTTAGTCACCATATGTACAAGATCATATCATATCGCCATTTTGATTGGTCAAATTTTACAGGAGTTACGGGACTTTATCAACTTAATGCGTGCTACATCTTAGGAACAATTTGTGGGCGCAACTCCTGGAAACCACTGAACGGTTATGCTGAAATTTAGTTTGAACATTTGCCACCATATGTACTTGATCATATTATGCTGCCATTTCGATTGGAAAAATTTTACGGGAGTTATGGGACTTTATCGACTTAATGCATACTACAACATAGGAAGACATTGTCGACACATCTCAAAATCCAATTAAGGGATTTTGCTTAGCTGCTTGCCACCTAATGCAGTTGATCATATCTTGCCGCCATTTTGATTCACAAAATTTTACTTGAGTTATGGGACTTAATCGACTTTACTGCGGCGGCGGGGGACTTAGCTACGCGTAGCAATCTTGTTTTTTTTGAATTTCTCAACAAAAATTAATTAAAAAATTCTTATACGAGAGAGGTCCAACCTGAATAATCTTTTCTATATCGATCAACATAGTCTCAAGAATATCTATTTGTGTAACTGAGAGCAGGGATTTTTCACCTATCTCTCGGGAGCCGAAAATCAGACCCATTCCCAATGGCAATTTTACTACTTTTTCCCAATTTGTAGTAAAAAATTCCCAATTTTCAACTAGTTACTTCACTTACTAAACTTGGTAATAAGGAGGATAAAATCAAATTATTTTTGCATGAAATTGTGGTCATATTACCAAAACCAATCTTCCAATGAACTTTCTCTTAAGCACCCACACTTTATGTACAAGAAACATTTCAAGGTTGCATGAAACTGGAATACCACTTGTGTTTGTCAACAAAATTGCAGTGTTTCTGGTCATATAAAATCGGAGAACAAACTTTTCAGATTTTGTATCTTATCATTTCTGCAGGTACCTTAAAATTTTCAATGCCCATTAATTGTGCAGCTGAAAGGTAGCAACTTTAAACATGGAATCATGTTTGCTTCTAAATGACTGCCTGGTTTCATCATATACAATGATATATGTTTCTGGTGTTATCATAAACTTTTTAATACAGTTGCAATGAATATAAAAAATCAAATCAATAAATTATCTAAATTAACATCAATTATAAAGATGCATTTTACATTTTTCCAAAATTCATCTTTTGTCATTAAGAAATTCCCAAAAAGACATTAAAATGCCATTTCCCAAAATACCCTGAAAACCCTGGAGAGTAATTTTTAACTTAAACCCTACAAAACAACATATTGGGCCAGACTTTTTTTATTTTGTGTAACAGGACCGCCTGACCCTATTTTAGCCAAAATGGAAATAGAAAAGTGGTTCTTTTGGATTTTATTTTTATTTTTTCTGCCGACTGCATTATTCCGCCATTCTCAAAAATAAAAATATATAGGGTCAGAAAATTGCACTCAGTATATTTTTGGCCTTTTAACCCTTTCACACTAGACCACTTTAACAGTCTTTCCACATTTCGGTCAGCTCTTGACCAAAACGATCTAATACCATCAGACAATGAAAATTTTGTCATGAAAATGGAGAATTTTTTTAAAAGGAATCGGAGCCATTTGGGGATATTTTGATGATTTTGGTATATATAAAATTGCTTACTCAAGAAACGAACAGATAGGATGGGACTTTGATTGATTTCGTTTGCTTAAACATACGATGGGACCGACTACTGACCCACTGAAACGATGGAAAAATAAACATGTATTATGGGACAGACGACTGACCCACTGGAAATGATTGAAAATGAGTGAAATATTGTAGATTTTAATGAGAGAATGGTTCTGACGAGGGCACAAGGCTTCTGACTACTTCCAATCATTTTATACCGGCAAATGTCAAACCTGAATGCCAAAAAGGGGGATGTCCAGGAAATTACTGTGTCCACATTCATTTTAGTTTACACTTGTTCAAATTTCATTAGTCGACATGCTGGAGTCGTATCATGCTGCGCTCAGAGTAGCCCTTTATTTATCAATCAGAGTCCAATTTCTCTTATAATAGGCCAAAAACATAAAATCAGACAAAACTTTTAGAGGTGTATGAATTTTATAGCGATAACAGTTCATTGTGAGAGTGTCAGTTTCATACTAAGTTCCATTGAAGTTGCAAGGTACTTTTCTTCCGTTTCATAGACAGAAAGAGTATTTTGCACAGTGTGCATTTCTAAGTTTGCATTTACACATGTTCAAATATACATTTACACTTGCCCCTGACCTCTTGCAAATTTACACCCTTTGTTAAGATTATACACGCATGCAGTTGCGTTAACATGCAGTATTTGCACACTAGTGCAATTTTGCATACCTATGTAAAAATATACAAGTGTGTAACACTGAGCATGTAAATGGGGCTTTATTTACCAAATCTAATATCAATATCTGCAATGGTTAACACAAAAAGTCAAGAAAACTTTTATTTGATTTTCAAAGTCCAAGTGCTTATTGCATGTATTGTGTCCATCTAGTTACTTTGTCAAGCTCTTTACTGTGTCCACATTATCTTTATACACTTGTTCAAATTTCAGTAGACATGCTGCGCTCGGTGTAGTAGGCTAGTGTTGTTACGATACACTGGTATATCGATATATCACGATATTTTTCAGCAAAATTGGCACACCAGTACAGTTTCCAGCAAATCGATACATATAGTCTTCTGATTTCTGCTAAAATTTCAGAATTATTACCACCTAAATTTCTGAAATTATCTGATTTTGATATGGAAAAATCAGATGCAGGACATACAAATATATATTCATACATGAAAATGAACACTCTTGTCTCATTCAATAATATTTTACTAACTTCTTTAAAATTAGAAGATTTAGAAATGTAATTAAAGTGGGAAATCAGAAGAAGATGCGTATCACGATACACTTGTGTTGTATCGATATCTCATACAATATTTTATCGATGACACTCATCCCTATAGTGTTTCCTGCAGCTTTTGAAAAGGGCAGGGTAATTTTCTTCCTTTAGGGCATAAAGAAGCGCTATCAATTACACTTTTAGGGCACCTTTATAGTGAATGCCCATTTTTGCAATAAAGTAAACAACATTGTACATTTACTTAATAAACATACAGACAATGTCTGCAATATTAAAGAAAGCACAGTACAATACACCTGCATGTTAAACAGATGTGTAAATGGAACCCTGCTGATACAAAATGACTGAAATACATTTTATAGAGAGTAACCTTTTCAGAGGTCAATTGTAATACAGTGCCACTATTGATGCTATAAGGTTTCAGAATGATTGTCTTCTATGCATCTTGATTCCATTAACAACACTTCATATGCATTATCTCCAAATGTTGTGATTGTGTATTCAATTAAAGAATGTTCAAAGTCTAGTGCTGCTTTGACTTGGAGCCAAACTTACCATGTTTTCCTCAGTTTATAAAAATTGTTTTGCAAAGTAACAAATGCTTTTAAATTTGAAACCAAATTATTTTTGCTTTAAATTGATCAATACAAATGTCAGTGTAGATAAAATTCTGAAAAAAAAATTTCCATAATTAAAAGACAAATTCTAAAGGGAAATAACTCAACTCTGATTGACAGGTGATAATTTATAACTCAGGTAAACAAAAGTGCCGACGGTGTTTGTTTACAATTGAACTAATCCTTTAATTAGCATGACGGGCATAATTAAAGTATTATTTTGAACAATTAAGATAAACTGACAAAGGAAATGAACATCATACTTCAATTTTTGATGATTTTCAAAAGAAAAAACAGTTACAGTTAATTTACAGTAGGGGCACAGAGAATGAAAAAGGGTAGGGCGTCAATAAAAAACGACAGGGCGTCACAGCATGCCAAAATCTGCTGCAGGAAACACTATCCCTATGTGTAGCCCTTTATTAGCTCACCTGGCCTAAAAGGCCATGTGAGCTATTGCCATCACTTGGCGTCCGTCCGCCGTCCGTCTGTCCGTGGTAAACTTTTTCAAAAATCTTCTCCTCTGAAACCACTAGGCCAATTTTAATCAAACTTGGTCTGAATCATTACCAGGGTATCTAGATTCAAAATTGTGTTCGATTAGTCCGAGGACCAAACAACATGGCTGCCGTTACTAAAAATAGCACATTGGGGTAAATTGCTGTTTTTGGCAAATAACTCGAAAACTGTGACAGATATCAAAAATCTGACACGCAGTAAAAGTGATCAGCATGGTAAGATCTACCTGCCCTGCAATTTTGAAGAAAATCTGATGACCAGTTTTGGAGTTATTGCCCTTTTTCTGGAAATTTTTCAAAATTTTAATGTTTTTAATTTTTTCTCAAAGAAACTATAGCAGATAGAGGTCTACTTCAAATTGCAAAAATGTTTAGCATATCAAGATCTACCCACCTTTAAATTTTGGAGAAAATCCAAAAACCTTTGTAGGAGTTACTGCCCTTTTTTCACAGAATTTTTAAAATTTTCATATTTTTTGTCTTTTATTTCCAAAACTAAAGAAGATGAAGGTTAAGTGTAAATTGATAAAATGTTTGCCATGCTGTGGTGATTTCAAAAGTGGTGTTGAAAATCGTTCAATGGCTGCCAAAATTCAACATTGTTAGATTTCAATGAAATTTGGTTTCCAAATAGATATTAATGTTGCGACTTCAAAACCAGAGTTGAAAATTTTTTGTTGACCGCCATTTTCAAAATGGCTGCCAAGAAAGGTGGGAAAATTCAACATTGTCCGATTTCAATGAAATTTGGTTTCCAAATAGGTATTGATGTTGCAACTTCAAAACCGATATTAAAAATTGTTTGTTGAATGCCATTCTCAAAATGGCCACCAAAAAAGGCAGGAAAATTCAACATTTTATGATTTCAATGAAATTTGGTTTCCAAATAGATATTGATGTTGCGACTTCAAAAACTGATGTTGAAAATTGGTCGTTGAAAGCCATTTTCAAAATGGCTGCCAAAAAAGGCGGGAAAATTGAACATTGTCCAATTTCAATGAAATTTCGTTTCCAAATAGATATTGATGTAGGGATGTGTTTCTTCACAATATGAGAAATATGTTTAAACAAGATTATAAAGGGGAACCCCTGCCAAAATGGAAAGGGGGACTTTGAATGTTTTGATTTCAGCAATATGTATTATCTGAATTACAAGGGGAACCCCTGCTCAAATTTTTTTGTATGATGGTCTGAAATGGGTTGTAATGGATAGTGGGGCTTTAAATTACCATGGAAACTGCTTTTACTTGCCCAATTGGAATTATACTTGGTGACAACTGTCCATGACGGTACCTATAGAAGAATGTTTCTGGTAAGTCCACATGTATTCCAAGGTGGCCGCCAGCGGGGGACATAATTAAACATTGGACCCTATGGGAAAAACAAATCCAGAGATATTCTTCTCTGAAACTACTTATGCAGTTGGAATCACAACTTGGTCACAATAGGCCTTTAATGGTCTTCTTAAAAAATTATGTCTGACAAGTCTGCACCTCATCCAAGATGGCCACCAGCGGGGACTGTTGTTTAACATTGAGCCCTATGGGGAAAACACATTCGAAGATTTTCTCCTTTGAAGCTTGTAGAAAATGATACACTTTAACATTGGGTTATTTGGGCTGTAGTTTATGCCAGTCATGGACCAGGTGAGCTATACAGGCTCTTGAGAGCCTCTAGTTGATAGTTAAGTTTTGTTTTAGGATTACCTTGAAGCTGGGGCAGATTTTGTAGAGACCAACACATTCAGTGGAACATCAATAGCCCAGGCTGATTATGGTTTGGAACATTTGGTGAGAATTGGTACTTTTATTGGAGTATGATATTTTGATGTCTATTTCCAAAATGATTATTGAAAAATGCTTAAAGTTAGACCATTCACAATTTATTTCTCAAGCCTTTTTTATTTAAAATTTGATGTTGGCGGGTCTTTTTTATTTATTTTTTTTTATTTTTATCATTTTATTGTATCTTGGTTGTCAGTGAAATCTAATTTAAATTTCACTGTTATAAGATTTTTTTTTTATACATCCCAGCTTAATTACTAAGGTATTAAAACAAACTCTTGGAGTTTTTGTAAGATCTTAAACTAAAAATTACAGCTGAAAATAAAAAAAGCTGGTGGAAATTTAAGGAGGGGGAGCTTGAAGCATCCACTTTTGGCAGATGCTGGAGGGACTCAAGAAACAAATTATTCAATTTATATAACCTACCTAAATAGTTCTGCAATCTTTGGAATAATTTTCTGAAAGAATACACGGTCAATTTTGAGACATTCGGAATTTAGTTTTCAGCAAAGAAAAGTGTCATCATGACTTAATAAGTAGATTAGTTTAATATTTTGCAATAATCAGAATCTCAGATATGATACAGTATAATTGTATAAATCCTCACATCTTTGGACAAGTGTAAAATGAAATAAACAGTCTTGTTATGCCCCCTCATGTACAAAATATGAAAAACTTCCAAAAAATGTGCTGAAACTGAATTAATAAGGACCCTGGGACAAAAAATGGCAGATGTTCTATAGTTGTGTTAACTTGATTATATGTCCAATCTGTACAAAAGGGTACAATCAAGACAAATATCATGATATACTTAGTACATTGTGTATTGTAGGGAAATGTACAATGTATGTTTATATTTGTAGGTATATAGACTTAATTATGAATCAGCAAAACTTGCTAAAAGAGCATGTGAAGATGTTACAGCAGAAACAGGTATGTATGGTAACTATACATGTTACAAGTGAAGCCAGGATGGTGTTGTGTCTCCAGTGTTTTGTAGAAGTGATACTTAGATATCCTTTATCTGGCATCTGATTGTATGGTAACTACTCAGTGAGGCCAGGACTGTGTTGTGTCTCCAGTGTTTTGTAGAAGTGATATCTAGATATCCTTTATCTGGCTTTTGTTTCTGATTAGAAGTATATGCTTTTTTTCTGATTAGAAGTATATTGTTGACAATATAAAACTGAGAAGCCATTTTAGGCCAGTCCATTATTGGAAATATACGGAGAATCAGGAACAAAACGTCCATTATTCTTTTTAATTAACTTAAACATTCGATTAAACTGATTTTGAAATTTAAAGAAATGCCCAAATTTGATTCTTGTTAAGTTTAGTATATGGTACTACGTATATTCAGTGTTTTCCCTAGCCCATTTTTGCATAGCGGTACCGCGATCCTTTGAGTTCTAGCCGCTATGTATTACACATCCCCGCCATGCATGCCGCCACGTGCTAAAAAGTTTGTTGTTGTAATCTATAAATAGATTTCAGATAAAGTGGTATCATTATCATGGCATGGTGTTTCCTGTGAATGTTCAATTACTGCTGTTAATGATTTACACCTGATTAGTATAGATGTGTAAAACCAAGTGTGTAAAACAGCATGAGTCAACAAAGCAGGAGGGTCAAAATTTAGATCTATCTAATCATGGTTCATCAATCATGTCATTGCAGTATTTATTTGTCTTAGAATTAACGTGTCTCATAAATCTTCTTTTGTTTTTGCAATGTTTAAAACGTTTAACAGCTAGCTAGGCTTCCTGGTTGACATTTTAATTAGACGTCTAAATATAGATCATTACAAATTAGGCACACTTGAGGGAAACATTTCAACGCAATTTGTCAAAAATTAATAACTCCTTTTAAAATATGTGATAGTTATTAAAATATTATAGCTAAGGTTTATGAATGAATAATTGATATGATGATCTTCACAAATCGATGAAAAGTTCCAATTTATTAAAACAGTGTCAAAAATTTATAGAACACCATGCACGTTACGCCATATGTTGTTTACCTGAAAGGCTGAATGAACTAATTGACCTGGACAATCAGACCTTATCTGTATGCTTATTTACAATGAAATGCCTTTGAAATTTGGTTTTGCATGCTTACACAGGTATTTACTTCCCAATTTTTGTGAATATTTTTATGAATGTATAGTTGATTTTTACAAAACATGTCTGGTTGCCTTCCCCTTATTTTCCATGTTTGCTATTTTTATTTTTTTCATTAATACTGTGATATAAAAATAATCCCAAGCAATAACTTTTTACATAAATTATTATTATTGAAATAAAAAAACAAAAACAAAAATGTTTCATACCTTATTTTCTTTCATTTTTACAAAGTATTGTTCCACTTACAAACCATATTGACTGCATTACATCATATTATTTTTAAAGTAGAGAAGGGCTTTAAACAAAATGTAAATATGACTTCTGTAGAAAAAATAACAGGTCAGTGTCTAATATCCAAATAATTAAAAATAATAAAATGCATAGACTGATTGTGTCACATGCTGTGTGTTCCTTCATGATATTTGTTCCTTACAGAATTATTGTTAAATATAAATTGTTCCAGAACTAAATATTATGCCAATGTTTATAATATTTGTTCCAAAGGAACTTTTGTAATGAGGAACAAATATACGTTGACAACTGTCTATGATGAGGCAGTTAAAAACAGTATTTTTGTTGAAAAACGGATTTTATCATGGTGACGACGCAAAGCAAGGTGAAGCTCTTACGCATACCCTTGCGACGCGGCACGTTGTAATCATGAATCCCACACCCACCATCCATTAAAAAAATTCTGGGGAAAACACTGATATTGTAGATTAGTTTGCTTCCAGATTCTTATGGACAAAGTGGGCATATCATATTTTTGGCCAATATTTGTTTTTCATGTTCAGGCAGTAGCAAATATTGAAAATATTAATTCCTTGATGTCAAAAAGAGACTTGTAAACATTACCTTAAAATACTGAACATAGAAATTATAGTACAATTCTATATAAAGTACAAAAGTATACATTTTACTGAAATAATCTATACATCCACTGGATGAGTTAGCATTATATTGGAATACACTTGTCTCTATTTACTTCCAACATTTCGTCTGATATTTTTTGTCACTAATTCTCTGCTTTGTTTGCAGGTATTCATTTGAAATTTGGTATGTTACTTTCTTTTCATGAATTATGCATTATAAGTGCTGTTGTTGCAAGACAATATCAACTTTGAAAATTTGGTACAAGTAGAGATATGCTTGAGACCACGAGATGTGCAACTTCAGTTCATTTTAATTTGATATCAAGTGAATGAGTGAAAAAGTTGACATGACCAGAAGGAAGATATTGTTTATATCCAACATTAACAGGATCTTTACATAAGATCAGATTAAAGACTGGGACGTCATTCTCAAGTGTAAGAAATTTTGTCTTTTCTCGAGTTAGCATTGTGCAACGATGGGAAAAGACGTAGGTTTTCTTACAACACTGTGTGTGCATCAATCTTACATCAATCATTTTCCACTGTAAACCACAATTAAGGGAAGGAGTAATTTTGTTTGTTTGTATATTTTTGACAGGTATTCAAAGATATGTTGCTGGGGCTATGGGGCCAACAAACAGAACATTGTCTATATCTCCTTCTGTAGAAAAACCAGACTTTAGAAATATTAGTGAGTAGAATTCATATACTTATAACAAAGATATGTGACTGGAGCTATGGGCCAACAAACAGGACATTGTCTATATCTCCTTCTGTAGAAAAACCAGACTTTAGAAATATTAGCGAGTAGAATTGATATACTTATAACAAGAAGCCTGTTTAACTGCTCTGAACATAATTTGTTACACATGGTGATTCCAATTTAGGACGATCTTATTGTTATCATGTTTGTTGAATCAATATCTGATAGATGAAATAATTGAAATGACTTACTGTTAATAATATACAGTGCTTTTCACATTTAGTCATTATATTTGACAGCAATTTAAGACAGAAATTAGTTCAGTTCCGTCTGTTTTTACCATGTTTTATTTAATATTTTCAGCTTTCAGTCAAGTTGTAAGATTTAAGAAAGCATCTAGGAAATGCTGGGACATTTTAAAAATCTTTGTCTGGGTCTTATCTGGAGATTTTGAATCATGAGGGTATTGTAGTCTCCTGCTGATGATAAATTTGTCTATTTAGGTCAGAGTAAAAATAAATTCCTACCATCTCATCCAGCGTGGAACTCTTTGGAAACTTTCTGTTATGATTAGTTCAACTAAAAAGTGATGTAAATTTTCTAGAAATTATCTACCGTAAGATTTTTTATTTTTCTAGATTCAGGAATTAAGTTTGTTACTTTAAATAATTATACCCCCGCAAACAAAGTTTGGGGGTATATAGGAATCGCCCTGTCTGTCTGTCCGTCTGTCCACACTTCTTGTAAGCGCAACTCCTCTTAAACCACTGGAAGGATTTTGATGAAACTTTACACAAAGGAAGGACACTATATGTAGATGTGCATGAAGGAATATAATTATTGTCGGAAACCAGGAAGGGGAGATAATTTGACTTTGACTTTTCCTTGATTCCCTATGTATGGGTTACCTCGTAAGCGCAACTCCTCTTAAACCACTTGAAGGATTTTGATGAAACTTTACACAAAGGAAGGACACTTTATGTAGATGTGTATGAAGGAATATAATAATTGATCGAAACCAGGAAGGGGAGATAATTTGACTTTGACTTTTTGTTGATTACCTATGTATGGGTTACCTCGTAAGCGCAACTCCTCTTAAACCACTAAAATGATTTTGATGAAACTTTACACAAAGGAAGGCCACTATATGTAAATATGCATGAAGGGATATAATTTTTGTCCGAAACCAGGAAGGGAAGATAATTTGACTTGACTTTTATTGATTCCTTCTGCTTTGATTTTTTTCAAAGAAATAATTTAAAGCATAGATATTGTGAAATCTAGCTGTTGGAAGGACACCTGTTTTTCATTGTAATCCTCTTGAAAATATGTTTTCAAAGTGTGGTAATGAAATTTCTCTAACACATATGATTTTTGTGTAAAATCTCAAAGAGCTTGAAAAGGGTGAATTTTATATTTGTCTGATTTCAATAGTATTTTCATTGGAACCCTTGTGAAAAGTTTTTTCTTGAAGAATATATCATTGTGTCCATACTTGTATTGTGTCCACACCTGTATCGTGTCCACACCCACTTAAATTTGCATTTACCATATCAATTCAGGGTCCATTGAGCGGGGGGTATATTTGGCTGCCATTCGGCGACAGCTCTTGTTACCATCTGAAATACCAAATTAATGATTTTGTTTTCAGCCTGGTTAGATGTTCAACTTTATGATCCATTGGTGACCAGTAATTTGAAGTCCTTTACTGAGGACAAGCATAACCTGTAGAGGAAAAATTATCTTTTGGGGGAGAAAGATGAGGGTTACTATGAACAAGCCCAAGGGTTACTGGATGAAATAAGTTACTGATGATTTTATTTTCTAGCCTTTGATGAATTGGTAGATGC
>MJUU01058123.1:281756-294039 GCA_002080025.1 Modiolus philippinarum
GGGAATTATATGTTGATGTTTTACAGGGAATGAGTGTGGTTGGTGATTTGTTAGGGAATTATATTGTCATATTGTACAGGGAATGAGTGTGGTTGGTGATTTGTTAGGGAATTATATGTTGATGTTTTACAGGGAATGAGTGTGGTTGGTGATTTGTTAGGGAATTATATGGTGATATTTTACAGGGAATGAGTGTGGTTTGTGATTTGTTAGGGAATTATATGGTGATATTTAACTGGGAATGAGTGTGGTTGGAGATTTGTTTGGGAATTATATGGTGATATTTTACAGGGAAAGAGTGGTTGGTGATTTGTTTGGGAATTATATGGTGATGTTTTACAGGGAATGAGTGTGGTTGGAGATTTGTTTGGGGATTATATGGTGATATTTTACAGGGAATGAGTGTGGTTGATGATTTGTTTGGGAATTATATGGTGATATTTTACAGGGAATGAGTGTGGTTGGAGATTTGTTAAGGAATTATATATATGTTGATGTTTTACAGGGAATAAGTGTGGTTGGTGATTTGTTTGGGAATTATATGTTGATGTTTTACAGGGAATGAGTGTGGTTGGTGATTTGTTTGGGAATTTATTATATGGTGATATTTTACTGGGAATGAGTGTGGTTGGAGATTTGTTTGGGAATTGTATGTTAATGTTTTACAGGGAATGAGTGTGGTTGGTGAATTGTTAGGGAATTATATGGTGATATTTTACAGGGAATGAGTGTGGTTGGTGAATTGTTTGGGAATTATATGGTGATATTTTACAGGGAATGAGTGTGGTTGGAGATTTGTTAGGGAATTATATGGTGATATTTTACAGGGAATGAGTGTGGTTGGTGATTTGTTAGGGAATTATATGGTAATATTTTACAGGGAATGAGTGTGGTTGGAGATTTGTTTGGGAATTATATTTTGATGTTTTACAGGGAATGAGTGTGGTTGGAGATTTGTTTGGGAATTATATGGTGATATTTAACTGGGAATGAGTGTGGTTGGAGATTTGTTTGGGAATTATATGGTGATATTTTACAGGGAATGAGTGTGGTTGGAGATTTGTTTGGGAATTATATGGTGATATTTAACTGGGAATGAGTGTGGTTGGAGATTTGTCTGGGAATTTATTATATGGTGATATTTTACAGGGAATGAGTGTGGTTGGAGATTTGTTTGGGAATTATATGGTGATATTTAACAGGGAATGAGTGTGGTTGGAGATTTGTTTGGGAATATATTATATGGTGATATTTTACAGGGAATGAGTGTGGTTGGAGATTTGTTTGGGAATTATATGTTGATATTTTACAGGGAATGAGTGTGGTTTTAGATTTGTTTCGGAATTTATTATATGGTGATGTTTTACAGGGAATGAGTGTGGTTGGTGATTTGTTTGGAAATTATATGTTTACAGGGAATGAGTGTGGTTGGAAATTTGTTTGGGAATTTATTATATGGTGATATTTTACAGGGAATGAGTGTGGTTGGAGATTTGTTTGGTGCTGGAAAGATGTTTTTACCACAAGTTATCAAATCTGCCCGTGTAATGAAGAAAGCAGTCGGACATCTGATTCCTTTCATGGAGGCAGAAAGACAGGAAAGATTAGCAGCAGGGGATGAAGATGATGGGGTAACTATTATTCTGATAAAGGGGATATGATTTAGCTTTATGAATAGATCCATGGTATAATTCCAATATACACTGCACTTCCCTTTAGTTGTTGGAATCAAAATATGGCCTATATAGAAAGTTGGCATTTTAACATGGGCTCTTCTTGAGTTTGCTTATTTTATCCCTTGCTAATGCTCAGGATAAAATAATAGCTAAACTCGATCCAATGTCAAAATGCCCACAATCAGTGGCAGTCATGAATTATTTCTTAATAAACCTTTACCAATAAAAGAATTTATTGCACCTCTTTCTGTAATTGTTTTTACTTCTCCATAGAAGTTAAACAGTTATGTATATATATATATTATTGTTGCTTTTCCTAATGTAAACATATTGTGATATTAACAATAAACATACAAATTCTCTCCATTTGTCGACACGTAATTTTATGATGAACTGTACTTCCTGTATTGTATGTTTTTTTTTTTTAGCTTAGTCAGTCAGCAGAACTAGTCATAGTATTTATGGTATTTATGGTATTTTGTAGGGTAGTCAGTATACAGGAACTGTTGTCATGGTAACAATAATCAGGGATGGCTCTGGCTTCTGAATATCTGTCGCCAGAAAAATTTGTATTTTTTGTCCCCAATTACAAAAATTTGTCGCCAATTAGGAATCATCCAATTGGTTTTTTAGTTTAGAGGATAGACTTGTGTTCTTTCTTCCACACTAAAAGAATAGTTCTATTTTGGTATTCTTTTGTTTTGATGTCACAAATTCTTTTATCATTTACATGCTTTGCTGTTTCGGTTTGAATCGTATGGTTAACATTACTTGTTTGCTGCTTTTTGCGGGTACTATTTTCAAACATTTCAGTTATGTCCTTCAGTTGTTAATGTTTCATCTGCAGACAGATGTTTTTATTCCCATTACAATGTGGAATTTTTTTAAATCTTTTTCTTCTTCATTTACAGGCTTTGTTGATTTGGTTTGAGGTACTCACTTCATATTCCTTGATTACTATCTGTAGCATGAAATGTTTATTCTACTGCCATGTCATAATGGACTTTTCTTAGAATTGATTAGCACTGGTATGTTCCCCGAAGGAGGGAAGTCAGGTAAAATTTTAATTCAATTACATTTGCATGTCAAGTTACAAATAAATAACTTATCTTTCAATAGGTCAATAAAAGTATTAAACAAAAATTGAATTTGCAATTATTTGGATAAAGTTTGTTAAACTTCAATATTATCCCTTAAAATTAGTTCAATTTTTTATTTCATAAGACTTGATATACAATTTTTAGTAAAAAGTAACACTCAAAGCCTCTTTAATTTCGTTTTCACAACATAGAAAAGGGGAAGTAACTCAACTTCATAATTGCATAAATTAATCTGTTTGTTTTCGTGAACATTTATGAAAATAAGAAGTGATAATAAACGAAAAAAAATGAAAAGTATAAAATTTTAGGGATTGGTGTATAATAATACTCTATCAATTCCTTTGATTCCTTTGATTGGGCTTGTATCTGTCACAAGTCGTTTGGCACGTGAACAGGTAAATAAACAGGTAATGCAATCAACAGATGACCGGAAATAATCAATGGACTGCAATATTGTTGCCAGAGGCTATGAATTGACATTTAATTATTACCTATGATTATTTTAACAACAAAAATCATGAAAGGTTTCAACTAAGAAGGGTAAAAATTGGATAGTACCGGCAAGTTGATTTGAAAAACGTTGTCGCCAAAAAAATCGCCAGGAACGATTTTTTGTAGCCAGAATGAAAATAAAATTGCAAATTGCGACATTGGCGAAGCCCAGCGCGAACCCTGATAATATTTATGATATTTTGTAGGGTAGTCAGTATGTAGGAACTGCTGTCATGGTAACAATATTTATGATATTTTGTAGGGTAGTCAGTGTGCAGGAACTGTTGTCATGGTAACAATATTTATGGTATTTTGTAGGGTAGTCAGTGTGCAGGAAGTGCTGTTATGGTAACAATATTTATGGTATTTTGTAGGGTAGTCAGTATGCAGGAACTGCTGTCATGGTAACAATATCTATGGTATTTTGGAGGGTAGTCAGTGTGCAGGAACTGTTGTCATGGTAACAATATTTATGGTATTTTGTAGGGTAGTCAGTATGCAAGAACTGCTGTTATGATAACAATATTTATGGTATTTTGTAGGGTAGTCAGTATGCTGGAATGTTGTCATGGTAACAATATTTATGGTATTTTGTAGGGTAGTCAGTATGCAGGAACTGTTGTTATGGTAACAATATTTATGGTATTTTGTAGGGTAGTCAGTATGCAGAAACTGTTGTCATGGTAACAATATTTATGGTATTTTGTAGGGTAGTCAGTATGCAGGAACTGTTGTTATGGTAACAATGTTTATGGTATTTTGTAGGGTAGTCATTATGCTGGAATTGTTGTCATGGTAACAATATTTATGGTATTTTGTAGGGTAGTCAGTATGCTGGAACTGTTGTGTTGGCTACAGTAAAAGGGGATGTTCATGACATTGGTAAAAATATTGTAGCTGTAGTACTGGGCTGTAATAACTATAAGTAAGTGATAGATGTATTGTATTTGAACATTTATAAATTCATCACATTGAATATCTTGTTTTTAGCTCACCTGGCTATGCCAGGGTGATCTTTTGCCAACACTTTGCGTCCGTTGTCAGTCCTTTGTAAACTTTTGCTTTAAAGAACTTCTTCTTGAGAACCAATGAATGGATTTGAACAAAACTTCGCATGAAAAATTCTTAAGAGGTGCTGACCAAGTATTGTTACTTTAGTTGCTGATCAATCATCCAACATGTGTGCCAGTGGCAAAATTTAGTTTAACATTGCATCCTATGGGAAATGAATATAAAGATCTTCTAGAGGACCTCTGAATGGATTAAAACCAAAGTTGGCATGAATGATGCTTATGAGATGCCTACCAATTGTTGTTGCTTTAGTGCTGATTTGTCTTTCAACATGGCCACCAGCAACAAAACTTAAATTCACATTGGACCCTTTGGGAAAATACATTCAAAGATCTTCTAGAGAACTGTCGAATGGATTTAAACCAAATGTAGCATTAATTATGCAAATGAGGTGCTGACCAAGTGTTATTACTGTCCAATTTTTGTTACTTTGGTGCCAAACCACCATCCAACATGGCTACCAGATGGTGACTGAGTTTGCAGCATTGAACCAGATGGACAATGCATACTAAGATCTTCTTTTAGAGTACCGATAAAAGGATTAACATTAAACAAGGCATCATGACCACCAGAGGGATACTTAATTTGACCCTATGGGAAATAGAAGTGCAGTTTGGATTTGAACCAAACATGGTATAATGTTAGTATTGAGGTGCTCTGTTGATCCATCATTCAACTTGCCTGCCAGCGGCAAAACTTTAGTTTAACATTGAAACTTATTGGAAATTTATACAAAGGTCATCTTCTACAGAACAGCAGAATAGATTTAAACTGAACATAGCATTAATGCTTCTTATTAAGTGCTGATCAGGATTGTAGACAATAGGGGAAAGAAGTTAAATGTTTTGCATCATATGACATAAAGGTTTCTTTACATAGAAAATGAGATCCTTAGAAATAGACTAAATGTATCATGCTAAGTGCCATGGTCCAGCTTAGCGATACAAGCTCTTAATAGCTCAGACCTGATTTTCTTCCACTTTAAAGCAGAATACCCCTTTTTGAATCATCAAATTCGGCCTGAAAAATCGTTTTTTTCTGTCTTCTTTTCATTTAAAAATCCGGATTTTTTTCATTGTCTTTCCGTTCTGGTCTGACTTTTAGACAATTATCAGTAAAATGTTTGTAAGTAATAAGAATTTTAATGCAATTACAAGCATTTATTTGACACAGACAATAAAAACGTGGGCTGTGTCAAACATCTTTTGAAACGATGTTACTGAGTAAACTCTCACGTTCAGTGGGCACAATTTTATTTAAATTGGACTTCAATTGTTGAAATTTTTGTTTAAATTGAGAGTATTTAATTCAGGCCTCAAAAAGGTATGTACATTCATAATTTGGGTAAGACTAAGATTTCTATTTCTTGCAAAGAGGTGTGCTTTCTTTAGGATAATCGAAGGCTGCCTTAACCTCTTTGTTCCTTTCTTTCTTTCCCAAAACTTTGAGGTCTGGAAAATGAGGGTGGGGGTTTAGTAAAACCTAAAGATCTAGGGCTATGCTGCAGAATTTTTTTTCAGAGTTGAACTTTTTTTTTCAACTGAAAACCCATTTCAGGGATAGAGAAATAAACACTTTTCAAATCTCAAATTGGCCTCAGGAGAACCCCAGAATGCAGGATTTTGCACCATTTAGGCCAAAGCTTATGGGTCCTTAAGTGGCCCAGACCCCCAGTCATAAAAAAGGCAACTTTGTCGTGTATTCAGGCTGCTATGTGGCCCTCGTATCCCATTAAAAAAATCTTCAGCTTTTTTCTTTGTGACCTAAAATCAGGTCTGATAGCCTCTTGTTAAGCTTGAAGAAGAATTAATATTTGTTCAAATTTTTGTAAAATAAAATCCAATGAAAAACAGCTTTGTAGCCAGTTTGTACATTTATCTGAATATTATATTTACAGGGTAATAGATTTAGGAGTGATGACACCGTGTGAGAAAATCTTAGAAACAGCAATACAGGAAAAAGCGGGTAAGCACTCAGTGTTAAGGAGGTACGGGGTTCTAAAATCTGTCTGATAGAATTTTCTGTCATGCTTTTTACAATGAATTGGAAATTATGTTACTATTTCATGCTTTTTACAGTACAGTGAAAAAATCCTGATATGGATGTGTATTACAAGGAAACATCACAACATGTTTGTTATTATAATAACAAAGACTGCTGAGGAATTAGTTTTATTACAAAACAATGAAGTGAATGTTTATTACAGTGAAAAATCATTTCTAGAATGTTCATTTAAATGAAAAATATTTATAACAATGAGAAATTATTTTTATGCCCCCAGATCGAGGATGGGGGGGCATATTGTTTTTGTCCTGTCTGTCTGTCTGTCTGTCTGTCTGTAATTTGTCTGTGCGTCCGAAACTTTAACCTTGGCTATAACTTTTGAACTATATAAGGTAGACTTTTGATACTTGGCAAGTGTATAGGTCTAGTCAAGAGGAACATAAATATGCAAAAAAAATTAGGTCAAAGGTCAAGGTCATAGGGGTCAAAAGGGGGTAAAAATCGGAATCTGGGGGCATATGTAGTTTTTCACAAACACATCTTGTTTTAGATTGAGATAGTTATTTAGTTATTTTTTAGAATGACATGTCAATCATGTAAAGAATGTTCTGGATAATAAATAACGGGAGCCATGATATAATATGACAAGCAAGTTTGTCTCAGCAATTTACCTTGATCTCAAGGTTTCATATATTTCAAAAAAGGTACATTCATAATTAAATGATAAACATAACTATTATTTCTACGTTAGCATTCCATGTTCATCTTTTACAGACATTGTGGGCCTATCGGGACTGATCACACCCTCTCTAGACGAGATGATATTTGTTGCTAAAGAAATGGAAAGAATTGGTATGAAGACTCCATTATTAATTGGAGGAGCCACAACATCAAAGTAAGATTTCTACATTTCAAGAAAAAATATGTTAGTTTTGATTAAATTACATGTAAGTTTTCCTGACTTATTTTTCTAAACTGTTGAAAAATTGATTTTATTGATATGTAAGCTAATCTAGATGAGTTAATGAGATCTAGCTTCAAGAGTTTTTGCCCTTAGGACACAGTTTTATGTTTTCCAAAAACAAACCTTACACTTGACTCACAATTGTATGCAGACAAAAAAAACATAATTTTGTAACCCCAAACTTGTGCAAAATGTTTTTGAAATAGTTATTTATCTTTTTATTCTCTCTGGGATAGACTATAATTCAGCTGAATTTGTGACTCTCCCTGTTAACTAACCGAAGTCATTTATATGCTGTTTTTGATTGGACAATTCAGTTTATTATCAAAGCAATACTGACACATTTATAGTTAAACCCATCTATGAATCAAGATGTAGACAGGAATAAAAGCCCTGTCCTTGATAAACTGGAGTTCTCTATGTATCATGTGCGTTTTTGTCACATGTACATTCACTCCATATCCTTTCATTTTTCCTATTAGCTTCGTCTGTTCATCTGCAGTTTTTTCTTTTACAGTTTTCTTAGCTGTTGCTCATTGGATTTATTTCAAACTTGATATGCAGCCTCTATATGGTTTATAGCTATGATGGGTACTTCCTGTTTAGCGAAATGGACTTGGTTACGAAATTTAGTGAAACATAAATTTTTCATCACATTTTTCTTAGCTTCTGCAAGAAGGATTGATTTCAAAATTGGTATGCAGCCTCTGCATGATTAGTTGTAAGGAATTTCATATTTAAGTCCTGTCAAATGTGTTCTTCTTGTTTGAAGAAATATGGACTTGAACCAAATGCAGTGAAACATGATTTTTTTTGTTGCATTTTTCTCAACTTCTACAAGAGGGATTGATTTCAAAATTGGCATGCAGCCTCTATATGATTAAGTGTAAGGAACATTTTATTTTGAGTCTTGTTGGATGTGTACTTCCTGTTTGATGAAATATAGACGTTGTACTAAATGTAGTGAAACATGAATTTTTTGTTGCATTTTTCTCAGCTTCTACAAGAGGGATTGATTTCAAAATTGGTATGCAGCCTCTGTATGATTAGTTGTAAGAAACATCCTATTTTGAGTAATGTCAAATACTTCCTGTTTACAAAATGTGGACTTGGTAAAAAGATGAAGTGAAACATAAATTTTACTTTGCATTTTTCGCAGATTCTACAAACTTGATATGCAGCCACTGTATGCAATTTCAGACATGTGGATTACAACACTCTGTTTATTTCTTGATGATTATATCATTGTGTCCATACTTATATTGTGTCTGTACTTGTACTGTGTCCACACACACTTAAATTTGCACTTACCATATTGGTTAAGGGTCCAATGAGTAGGGGTATATTTGGTTGCCATTCAGTGACAGCTCTTGTTTAGTCATAATTCTTCGTAGGTTTGTACTTGATTATATGCAGGTTTCTTTGTATTTTCATCTAAGTAAACTGTATGTGTATGATATCATTTAAATCTGTACATATTATATGAAATTTTAATTGCAGGACACATACAGCTGTGAAAATAGCACCAAGATACAAGTCTCCTACAATCCATGTCTTAGATGCCTCTAAAAGTGTAGTTGTCGTAAGTTCTGTATTATTATACGACCTGCAAAAAATATGAGATCGTGTAAGGGTATGGTGCTGTCGTTGTCGTTGTCTTCCGTAGACACTTCTTTTTTTGGTCAATAACTTAAGGTCCAGTTGATCAATCCTTATGAAATTTTAACACAATGTTCCTTGGCACAAAAGAAAGACTTTGAGTGGTGTTGGATTTTGTGGCCCCTCCCGTTTAAAAAAAAATGGGCAAAATTGGGTGTATTCACATTATTGACTGTAGAATATTTATTGTTCATCAGATTTTGATGGGTACTGTTCATGAGATAAATGGGGCCCAAAAGGGGCGAATCACAAAAATTTTATTTTTTTTTTTATTTCTAGTCCGATTTTATGCAGTTTTTTTAATGGATTCTTTATGAAAAATTAATATGGCACTAAACTATTAGATATTTGATAACATGTTTCCTTCTAGAGCTATGAGGGCCAAACGTGTCCAAAATTGCAAATATGCAGATTATATAAAATTTTTATTTTTCATCAGATTTTGATGGTATTTTTTATTTACATTCCTTTTGCCTTAAGCTTTCAGTAGTATATCAACAGATTTTGCGTACCTCTTTATGTTTCTGATCTGTAAGGGGTCCAAGTTGGTCAAAATTGCAATTTTCACAAATATGTAAAATCTTTATTTATTGTCGGATTGAGATGTTTTTTTGTATTTTTCCCCAGTTTGTGTCCAGCTATTTACTGTTTCAGTCTCCTTATTGTGTCCATCTAGTTCACTTTATATTGCACTTGTTAAAATTTCAGTAGTCGACATGCTGCGGTCGTATCATGCTGCGCTCTGCGTAGCCCTTTATTTAGATATTACCATGTGTTGGATGTCTCTTAAAGTGAAGTCATTGTAAGTTCTATTTAGAATAGACCAAAGATACTACTATGATCTTCCATAAATGTTGGTATATAGTAGGAGGGGACCTATAGAAGAATGATGTACACAGCCTAATCTCCCATGATGGGTAAATGGCCAACCAGATGTCTATATTTGTGATAATTACTTCATTAGATATCTGATGTGACAAGGAAAAGTACACTTCTCAAGCAGTATAGCTTTCTAGATCTCACTATTTGTACTTTACAGAACAACTAACTTTCAATAAAAATTTAAGAATGACATTTTTATGCCCCCGGATCTTTAGATGGGGGCATATTGTTTTTGTCCTGTCCGTCTGTCTGTCTGTCTCTCTGTCTGTATGTCTGTCGGTCCGCAACTTTAACCTGGCTGATTACTTTTAAACCAGATGTGATAAGAACTTCATATTTGGTATGTGTATTGATCTTGTAAAGCTGAACACCATTATACAAAAAAGGTCAGGTCGAAGGTCAAGGTAACAGAGGTCAAAAGGTCAAAATCTAGATTTTGCCATAGCTCCTTAATTACAATTGCTAGAGACTTGATATTCCATATGTGAAGAGATCTAACAAAGCTTAATATAAATCCACCAAAAAAAAATTGGGTCAGGTCAAAGGTCAAGGTCACCGAGTGCAAATTTGAAAACTTTAACATTGCCTATATCTTTTCAACCGGATGTGATGGGACCTTCATATTTGGCCTGTATATTGGTCATATGAAACTGAACAGCATTATGCAAATTTCACTGAGGTCAGGTCAAAGGTCACAGAGGTCAAAAGGTCAAAATCTAGATTTTGCTATAGCTCGTTATTTACAATTGCTAGAGGCTTGATATTCCATATATGATTAGATCTAATGAAGCTAAGTACAAATCTACCAAAAAAAAAATTCAGCCAGGTCAAGGTCACTGAGTGCAAATTTGAAAACTTTAACATTGCCTATATTTTTCCCAACCATATGTGATAGGACATTCATATTTGGCCTGTATATTGGTTAAATTAAATTAACAGCATACTTAGGTTAGATCAAAGGTCAAGGTCACAAGATCAAGGTCACAGAGGTTAAAAGGTCAAAATATAGATTTTCCTGTACAATTGCTAGAAGCTTAATATTTTACATGTGAATAGATCTAATGGAGCTTAGTACAAATTCACCAAAAACATTTGGGTAAGTTTGAAGGTCAAGGTCATTGAGTGAAAATTTGAAAACTCTAACATTGGCAATATCTTTTCAACCAGGTGTGATAGGACCTTCATATTTGGCCTGTGTGATGATCATTTAAGGCTGAACTTCATTATGCAAATTTCATTAAGGTCAGATGAATGGTCAGGGTCACAGAGGTCAAAATCTAGATGCTGCTTTTAGCTTGTTAATTACAATTGCAAGAGGCTTAATATTCTATATGTGAATAGATGTAATGGAGCTTAGTACAAATGTCTACTTAACCTTAATTTCTAGTGATGGCAATTTTAGCTTTATTATGCCCCGCCCACGAATGTGGAAGGGGCATATAGTGTTACCTTTGTCCGTCCTTCCATCCGTCCGTCCGTACGTCCGGTTAAGTTTTGCGTAAAAGTCCATTTTTCGGAAACTGTAAGAGGTAGACAATGATAATAGGTCAGTAGGTAGATCTTTGATAGTACTACATAGTTCACTAGGTAGTTTGACTCTTGACCTATATTTCATGCTTGAGGGTCTCTGGTTCAGTTTTTTGTTCAAGTCCATTTCTCAACAACTATAAATTATAGGACAATAATATTTCATCAAATTAATTGCCTTGATGAGTACTACCCAAATCATTGGCAATTAGGTGGCTTTGATCTATATTTTATGCTTCAGTGACTTTGGTTAAGTTTTGCGTTAAAGTCCATTTCTCAACAACTATACATTATAGGACAATGATATTTTATCAAATTAATTACCTGGATGAGTACAACCCAAATCATTGACAACTAGGTGGCTTTGACCTATATTTTATGCTTCAGTGACTTTGGCTAATCAATCAATCAGTGACTTTGGTTACTTTTGCGTTAAAGTCCATTTCTCAACAAGACACATTATAGAACAATGATATTTCATCAAATTAATTGCCTTGATGAGTACAACCCAAATCATTGACAATTAGGTGGCTTTGACCTATATTTTACGCTTCAGTGACTTTTGTTAAGTTTTGCGTTTAAGTTCATTTCTTAACAACTACACATTATAGGACAATGATATTTCATCAGAGTAATTGCCTTGATGAGCACTACCCAAATCATTGACAATATGGTGGCTTTGACCTACATTTTACACTTAAGTGAATTTGGTTAAGTTTTGCGTTAAAGTCCATTTCTCAACAACTATACATTATAGGACAATGATATTTCTTCAAATTAATTACCTTGATGAGTACAACCCAAATCATTGACAATTAGGTGGCTTTGACCTATATTTTACGCTTCAGTGACTTTGGTTAAGTTTTGCATTTAAGTTCATTTCTCAACAACTACACATTATAGGACAA
>MJUU01058123.1:296762-309971 GCA_002080025.1 Modiolus philippinarum
TCAGTCACTATACATGGTAGGATCATGTAACCTTGCATATACATGCATCTCTGATGGTAGGTCAGGATCCAGGCAAAATTAGGTCACTTTGACCTACATTTTCCGCTTGAACAACTTACATTCAAGTTGACGTCCGAGTTCAAATCTCAGTCACTATACATGGTATGATCATGTAACCTTTTCTGTGCATATGCATGCATCTCTAATGGTAGGTCAGCATCCAGGCAAAATTAGGTCACTTTGGCCTATGTTTTACGCTTGATTGATTTACATTCAAATTTTGGATGAGTTCAGATCTCAGTCACTAAACATGGTAGGATCATTGTAACCTTACATATGCATACATCTCGGATGGTAGATCAGCATATGCATCCAGGCAAAATTGGGTTACTCTGACAATGTGCCATAACGAGGCAAACTCTGTAATCGTTGATTACCTATGTTTTTTGAATGGTGTTCTGTTATGGGTTGTAATGGATGGTGGATTTTTCGGTTGCCATGGAAACCAAAAAGAGAATACTGTAATTTTAGAAAAAAAAAGGTATTCTGCTATATTTTATGTTTTGTTTTTCCTATTGGCAATACCTTTTATCTATGTCAGCTATGATCCAGGTGAGCGATACAGGCTCTTGAGAGCCTGTTGTTGTATTGAAGACATGGCTGCTACCAGGGGCATAGTGTTTCACTAACACATCTTGTTTCACTCAAGTTAGGTAAAAAAAATTTTATACCTACACAGGTAACTTCACGAAAAACTCAAATTCTTACACTCTTTAAAGATGCCCCAATCACCAAGGTGATCTCATGTTAGAATCTTTAAGCCTTATCTCTTATGGTTCTGTATTGGCAATATAAATCCAGATGTCGACATACTGTCATTTTAAAAGTTTAAATTAAATCACAAAAACATATTTCTATTTCAAAGCAGCCGATATAATGAAGTGACTACCAAGTCTTAGTTATCAATGTAATATTTTACAGTGTTCATCTTTACTTGATTGTGAGAACTTCGAAGAATTCGTGGAAGAGATTGCAGAAGAATATGAAGAAATAAGAGATGAACATTATGATTCATTGAAGGTTTGTACAAAAACTGAGTACATACACAGTACATGTACAAAATATCTAAAGTAATAGTAAAACAGCAGGTTATCCATTGTATGGTGATGTTAAACATGTATCCAAACCCTATGAAGAGAGTACAATCTTCAGCTGTCGGAGCCATTCCTATACTTTGGTTTTATACTTTCCAACAGGGTTAAATTTTTTACACATGGATCATTTTCATTTTTTCCATCATATAATGTAAACAGAAGATTTCAGATAAAAATTGACTGATTTTTATGCCCCCAGATCGAGGATCGGGGGGCATATTGTTTTTGTCCTGTCTGTCTGTCTGTGCGTCCGAAAACTTTAACCTTGGCTATAACTTTGAACTATATAAGGTAGACTTTTGATACTTGGCAAGTGTATAGGTCTAGTCAAGAGAAACATAAATATGCAAAAAAAAAAATAGGTCAAAGGTCAAGGTCATAGGGGTCAAAAAGGGGTAAAAATCGGAATCTGGGGGCATATGTAGTGTTTCACAAACACATCTTGTTTTGTATAACCTCAGAGTAAGTAAGGAAGTTTTATAAACAAATGAAACTAGCAACTGATTATGAAACTCTTGTAACCAGAGTTAAAGCAAATCTTTACATGTATATAAATATTATTATACTTTATGCAAATTTCTTGCATTATTCATGTATTTCATTGGATAATCAGCATTCGTTAATTTTCACCAACGTTTCTTTAGCCTCGCCTATCCTTAAAAACGTTTGTTAATCATTAGCAACGTGTGTTAATGTTAAAACAACACCGGCTCCGAAGGATAATGTCATCGATGTATACAGATTCTTATTTTCTCGTCACTTTTGTTGTTGACAAAAACAATTGAAGTTGACTAAGTTTTGAATGTACTCATTAGCAAAATAAAAGTGACCTAATCATACAAAAAAGACCAATTTAATTGGATTTAGCTACAGTTCAATACTAAAACAGTACTGATCGACTGTTTGTTTATGTGTTTTTGATGTTGCATAAAAAAATATCTTTATTATAATAATTTTCACAATAATGACCTTCAGACATAATGTACATTAAGCATTTAGTATAATAAAAATCATAATGCCCTTGTATGAAGGTGTTAGTTCGATTAACACACTCGGTAAAAAATTATCACCCTGGATGTTGTCTTGGGTGATAATTTTACCTCGTGTGTTAATCTACCCTAACACCTTCATCCAAGGGCAATATGATTATAATGTAACACAACCAAACAGGTTCAGAATTTCTGATAAATATAATGTTCAGGTTGTAAACATATAATGTTCAGGTTGTAAACATATAATGTTCAGGTTGTAAACAGATCATTCATGGTTTGTACATACTGCTAGCCAATCTGTAAAAACTAAACAGATATACCCAAATGTTGTGTTAGATTTGCACATGTTTCTATGTATACACCAACATTAATATATACTGTATAATTTCAGGATAGAAAGTATTTAAGTTTACAGAAAGCAAGAGAAAAGAAGTTATGTATAGATTGGATCAGTAATCCTCCTGTAGGTTAGTACAGCTAGGTTGAGCTTAGTGTTGTGTCCCTCATCCATAGTCCATTGTAAACTTTTATTTTGTAGATCTTCTGCTCTGAAACCACCAAGCTGATTAGATCCAAACTTAGTCACAATGGTCCTTAGATGGTCCCCTCTAAAACCAAGCTGATTAGATCCAAACTTTAAAATAGTCACAATGGTCCTTAGATGGTCCCCTCTAAAAATGTTATCCACTTACCTGTCAAGTTTCATGGTTTGGGTGTGAGAGTCGTACAATTACTACTAATGATAATATAACTATTAGTCAAGAAGGTTAATGATATTTTTCAACATATATCCTTTGTTAATGTTTATTTCCTATCAACAGCCATCATGGATATGAGAATTGATGACATTAACCCGTGATATGAAATGAACTTTTACTTACCTTAACTGGATATATTTAGACATTTATGACAATTTCCAGTGTTGCTAATTGCTTGGACATTGAATGTATTAATATAGAATTCAGCACATTTTCTAGTTATCCCTTCGCCCAAGGAAGTTTGGGAGGGGATATAGCATTTTACCTGTTCGTCCGTTCATCCATTCGTCCGTTCATCCGTCCGTTCAAACTTAAGACCATATATCTTTTGAATAACAAGTCGTAGATGGACAATGTTTTGTGCATGGATGCATCTTGAAGAGTACTTGAGGTTGATATATAGGATAGGTGGATTTGACCTACATTTCATGCATGAGTGACTCGGGTTAAAGTTTTTGTAAGAGTCCAGATCTAGGATACTACAACTTGTAGAGGAATAATATTTTGTATGTAGATGAGTCTTGTAAAGTTACAAAGCTCCAGATAAAAAGTAGGTCACTTTGACCTACATTTCATGTATGAGTGACTTAGGTTAAAGTTTTTGTAAGAGGCCAGATCTGGGATACTTCAACTTGTAGAAAAATAATATTTTGTACGTAGATGTGTCTTGTAAAGTTACGAAGCTCCAGATAAAAATTAGGTCACTTTGACCTACATTTCATGCATGAGTGACTTAGGTTAAAGTTTTTGTAAGAGGCCATATCTGGGATACTACAACTTCTAGAGGAATAATATTTTGTATGTAGATGCATCTTGGAAAGTAACGAAGCTCCAGGTAAAAATTAGGTCACTTTGACCTATATTTCACGCATGAGTGACTTAGGTTAAAGTTTTTGTAAGAGTCCAGATCTGGGATACTACAACTCATAGAGGAATAACATTTTGTATGAAGAGGTGTCTTGTAAAGTTAGGAAGCTCCAGATGAAAATTGAGTCACTTTCACCTAAATTTCATGCATGAGTGACTTACATGTAGGTTAAAGTTTGTGTTACAGCGTGGATTTTAGATACTACAACTCGTAGAAGAATAATATTTTGTATGTAGATGCATCTTGTAAAGTTACAAAGCTCCAGATAAAAATTAGGTCAGTTTGACCTACATTTCGTGCATGAGTGACTTAGGAAAAGTTTGTGTTACAGTCTAGATTTTAGATACTACAACTTGCAGAAGATTAATTTTCATCAGTAGATGCATATGGTTTAGGTATGAGGCTCCTGATTGAAATAAGGTCACTACATTTCTTGCATGACTGGCTCAGATTTAAGTAACAAGCCAGAACTTCCTTGAGTGCTTATAATACTAGACAAACATTCAATAAACGGGCGAGGGGATTAGCTGTCATTTCCGACTGCCCCTTCTCTTGTCCACCTTTGAAATATAAACATGTTCTACTACAGCCGAATAATACAGCCATCTTTAATTATCAAACAAGTGTTTTTTACAGATCTGTTTCTTTCACCTGGGAAATCTTTCCCCCTGGATAGGAAATTTGAGGATAGAATTTCCAAAACATCATTACCAATAAAGTTTTTAGGTCCGAAATAAAATACAGTACATTTTCTATGTACCTAGAAATTTTATATGCAAGAATTTTCAGTTATAGTTTTGTGAAGCTTTTCAACATTTAAACATGTGTTCTGATGTAGTTTTTTCAACTTAACTGAAATATTTCATTATTTTCCAGCAATGCCAACATTTTGTGGTGTGAAGAAATTTGAAAATTATGATTTGAATCGACTTGTTCCATATATAGACTGGAAACCATTCTTTGATGTTTGGCAACTGAGAGGAAAATATCCAAACAGAGGCTACCCTAAAATATTTAAAGATAAAGAAGTTGGTATGTTCAGATATAGATACAAGGGGAGATAAATCATAATTGAAATATCCAAACAGAGGCTTCCCTAAATTATTTAACGATAAGGAAGTCAGTATGTACAGATTTAAATACAAGGGGAGATCAATCATAATTAGAATGTCCGAACAGAGGCTACCCTAAAATATTTAAAGATAAAGAAGTCAGTATGTTCAGATATAGATACAAGGGGAGATAAATCATAATTAAAATGTCCAAACAGAGGCTACCCTAAAATATTTAACGATAAAGAAGTTGTTATGTAGATTTAAATACAAGGGGAGATAAATCATAATTAGAATGTCTGAACAGAGGCTACCCTAAAATATTTAACGATAAGGAAGTTGGTATGTTCAGATATAGATACGAGGGGAAACAATTCATAATTACAGAGGCTTCCCAAAAATATTTAATGATATTTAATATGAAGGAAGTCTGTTCATATATACATATATACTGTAAATAAACAATAAGATATTTCATAATTAGAAGATCCAAACAGAGGCTACCTTAAAATATTTAACAATAAGGATGTCGGTAAGTATGCACAATAATAAAGGGAGACAAATCATAATTAGAATGTCCAAAAAGAATTTAATGAGGAGGAAGGTGATCACACTTTTTTCAGCAACTACACATTCAAAGCCACTTGATATTTGTTATGAGGCTTCAGTATGGGTATTTTACTGTATCTATTCTTTTCAGCCATATTGCTGTACAATAGTCCCCCTCTTGAGAGACCACCCTATTTGCAACATAAAATTGGCCTTTCAAAAGGGATGGTCTCTCAAAAGGAATAGGTCCAAAATTCTAAAGGCTGAATATGAGTATATTGTGTAAAACATTTGCTATTCTATTTCACTTAATGTATGTATGAAAGCATTCAAAATGTCTTCTTATTTATCACATGCACATTTGACACATTATATTTATATTCATGTATATCTAACACAGATTTAAAACACATGTGCATTCATTGAAATACATGCATTAACCAGAAACCTATTAAAGTATTATGCATGGCCCTGAAGTTTCATTCTCAACAACTTGTCTTTATCAAAAATTTTGATCACTTGAATTGTATCCCAACAATACTCGTATACGAGTATTGTGCACAATACTCAGGTAATCTTATTAAAAAAGTATCGAGTATTGTATACGAGTATTGTTCAATTATTGATTTTTTTCAACAGGTAAATTAATTATTAACAATATGTAATGGGTACATTGTTTTAAATACAATATTATAAAGATTGTTTTAAATACATTATTATTAAGAAGGAAAAAAAATACACTGTTATGTGCTTTAACTTTAAGGAAATGTTTTTGATGACGTGATATGTACACAACAACTAATTCTTTTTGGAAAGTTTTGGTAGCCCTGAAAAGGGCTGTTGTGTTGTCATTTAATGATATCTGGTCTTGGCTTATGCAACTGGGTATTGCTCTGCAATGCATTCACACAAGTTCTTGAATGCGACGGTAGGGATTCTGCTTTGACGCCTTTCATTACTTTGAACGTATACTTTGCTTTTGCCCAGTAGGATTCTATGGCTTGCGTATGCACTCCTGTGTCTGGATCAACAAAATTGACAGAATGGTTGCTGTTGAATCTGTTTGTAGGCTCGCCACTCATCTGAGTATATGATTGAACCTGGTCTGACTACTTTCTCTATAATAGGTAGTAATGTGGCTTTGTCTCTTTTGGCGACAGTCTGCAGAATTGGCAGCCAATCAAGACACTTTAGACTTACTACAAGAGGCTCCAAAGACCATCGCACAGATGCAGCTCTCGTTGTTGGCAGTGGAGGTGTATGAGCATTTGTAACTTTAGTGATAGTGTGTGTAGTAGTATTGTGTATTCAGTGAGTGTGTAAATTGATTCTTGAGTATTGCCTTTTGAATGTCTGTATGAAAATTGATTAATTATTTCTTTATTTCTTGTATATGTGTATTTGATAATAAAAACTGATAGTGCTATGTTGTGTATTGCCTCTTGCATGTAAGAAATGTGTCTGTCTTTATGAGTTTCGTTATTTGTTGTCCTTTTTTCTTGTATATAATTGTGTATATTAATAAATAATATTGCTAGTGCTGTGTGTACTTATTTGACCATGTGTTTGTGAATTCTATTGTTAGTGATATAATTTTTATATAAATATGTCTACAATAAAAAAAAAACTGCAAAGATAAAGGGTCATATTTATTTACAATACCATGAATAATCAACAATACTGCCATCTAGTATTGTGAACAATACTGGTATACGAGTATTGTACGAGAATTATATTTTTCCAAATTTTTATACAATACTCGTATACTAATTATATACAAGTATTGTGCACAATACTCGTATACGAGTATTGTTGGGGCACAGTTCAAGTGATCCAAAAATTTAAGTGAGAGTTAATAATTAGTTCTCCTAGAATAAAATTTCTAATAATTACAGATAATTATGTATCAAATCATTATATTTCTCTTTAATATACCTGTAGGGCTTCTCACATGCTCATTAAGTCAATTTAATTGATGGTTTAATTATTCAGTAAGTTATTACAAAATGACATTTAATTTTCATCAGTGTTTACAAAACAAAACATGGTCTTTATAGAGGGGTAATGTGCATATTTTTGACACAGAAAGGGTGGTCTCCGGTTGGGTTTTAGGGGTGGTCTTCCAAAATTTGTTCACAAAAGAGTTAATGTAAGAGAAATGTGGCCTCTAGAAAGGGGTGGTCTCTCAAATGAGTGGTCTTTCAAGAGAGGGACTACTGTACTACTTTAATTCACAGACTATGTGTTTTTTTCTGTTCTTTCATTTCCTGAATATTACTTTTTCATAACAATTTTTTCTCAAAAACTGCACACAACTTTGATACTTGACATAGAGCTTCAGTATAAGGTACTATACTACGTCTCCCTTTTGGCTGTATTGCTGAACAACTTCCTGTTTACCGGCATAGTGGCATTCTGTCTTCTGTTAAATCGTCTCATTTTTCTCTTAAGCTGCATATCGCTGCCATTTGTTTCTTGCGTATTTTACCATTGTGTCCATACTTGTATGGAGTCCACAGTTGTACTGTGTTCACACATGTATTGTGTCCACACACTTAAATTTGCACTTACCATATTAGTTCAGGGTTCAATGAGTGGGGTATAACTGGCTGCCACTTTTCGACAGCTCTTGTTTTAACCCTTATTCAGATAGGTCCATTGTGCTCATAGGCCAGGTGTACTTGATTAATAGCTACACATTAAAGCAAATCAAAGATTGGAATATGTTTCATAAATGTAAGAAATCCTGTCTTTTCTCAATGGAGCTCAGACAAACAATAGAAAAAGAAGAATTTCTTACATGAGTGAAAGATATACTGGTATTTGATTTTGATGTAATGTAAGTAGCTATTTCTTCTGTCTCCAATCTATTTTACTATTATTTGGGGCAAATAAATGTTGAATTCTGTTCAATGGTATTTGTATGTTACAGGACCAGAAGCTAAGAGGGTATATAATGATGCACAGAATTTACTGAAGACAATTATAGACCAAAACAAATTAACAGCTCATGGTGTGGTAGCTTTTTACAGAGCTAATAGTGTGGGGGATGATATTGAAGTCTATGATGATAATGGACAAGTTTTAACTGTATTACATGGGTTAAGACAACAGGTATTGTTTTGAAATTATCTATGATACAATGTAAATAAAAAACAAGAAATGGATGTCGATACGACATCAAACCGGGTTTTCCTTCACTATTTGAATGCAGAAATAGGTACTTGTATGAAAAGCTCCTTAACTACTACTCCCTGTCATTATGTGCAGTGTATGCCATCACTCTTAAAAATCACTGAAAAGTTACTTTACTTACAAATCAAACAAAAAGCATATGGCCAAAACAGTTATAGATTTCTAAGTTCAGAGGGGCATAACTCCTGGAAAAATTGTACGATGAAAAATCCCCGATAATTTGCACATCTACATATGATGTCCTTGCTACATACAAAGTTTCATGAAATTCTGATGCACTGTTACAGAGGAGTTGCGCTTACAAGATCTGGCAGCAGCCCGACCGCCCGCCCAACCGTCCAACCATTGTACATTAGCATTTCAATAACCGGATTTCCCAACGGGAAAACTGGGTTAAATATGCAAGTACATGTAGGTGCTTTTTCATGCGAAGGACATTTTAGCGAAATTGAATTTGGTTTTTGTGGACATTTGAAAGAGAGAAAAGTGTACATTTTAGCGAATTAAAATTAAGTTACTTTTAAAATATTGATGGACAATTTAGCAAATCATAATTAAATGTAATAGATATGTGATCTTTTAAAAATTATAGAATAATGTTTATATTTAAAAGATGATGTACATGTATCATACTGAGGTTGGAGACAGTTTCGTGGAAGATTGAAAATTCACAGAAAAAGGGCTGTAACTCTGAGACTAGTTTTCCGATTTTCTTCAAAATTGCAGGGCAGATAGATCTCGGCATTTCGAACAATTTTATCCTGATCAGATTTTTATACGACCGCAAAAATTTTTGAGGTCGTATAATGGTATGGTGCTGTCGTCGTCGTCGTCGTCGTTGTCGTCTGTAGACACTTTTGTTTTTGTCAATAACTTGAGTTCCAGTTAAACAATCCTTATGAAATTTTAACACAATGATCCTTAGCACAAAAGGAAGGCTTGGATCATTTTTGGTCATTATGGCCCCACCCATTTTTAAAAAAAGGGGCCAAAAAGGGGTAAATTGGGTGTTTTCACATATGTGGCTGTAGAATCTTTATTATTTATTGGATTTTGATGAGGTTTCTTTCAGTGAACTCCTTAGGAAATTTCCAATCTTCTATATGCCAATGGATTTCATATAGCATGTGCCGTTCATGAGATAAAGGAGGCCCAAAAGGGGCAAATTTCAAAAATTATATTTTTTTTATTTTTAGTCCAATTTTGATGCAGTTTTTTGCAATGGATTCCATTTGAAAAATTAATAAACACTGCATCTACAGATTTTTTGGTACTTGTTTCCTTTCCGAGATATGACGGCCCTACGGGGCCGAAATTGGAAATAAGCTGATTACCTGAAATTTTTTTATTTTTCATCGGATTTCAATGGAATTTTTTTCTTTTGATTCCTCTAGTTGTAAGCTTTCAGTGGTATGCCAACGGATTTGGGATACCTCTTACTGATTTCGAGCTTTAAAGGATTAAAGGGGCCCAAATTGCAATTTTTAGAAATATGTAAAATCTTTTATTTTAATATGTCAATGTCCTGATTGTGTCCAGCAAATTACGGTGTCCACATTCATTATAATTAACACTTGTTAAATTTCAGAGGTCGACATGCTGCGGTCGTATCATGCTGCGCTCAGCATAGCCCTTTATTTTTATTTGCAACAGTTTATGAGCTATTTGCCAAAATAAGAAATTTTTCCCTATGTTCTATTTTTAGTAACAGCAGCCATGTTGTTTGGTCCTCGACTAACTGAACACTTTTTGTCTCGCCCTCGACGAAAGTCGCGGAAAGCGAGACATAGGCGTGCAAAGTATGACGACAGCGACGGTGTTAACTTTTACTAAATACATGATATTTTGAAAACCCTTTGATGTAGGAACATCATATTTGGTTCAGTGGTAGAACTAATCAAGTGCTACGTGACGGACATAAAATTATGTGACCTTGACCTCAATTGCACATTCCAGTGGCCACGTTAAGTTTTTCTGCTTAAGTCCATTTCTCAATAACTACAAGTGTTGGGTTGATAATATTTGGTATGTAGGTTGGTCTTGGGTAGTACATGTCAGTCTGGCAGGTAACTTTTGTCCTTGACCTCAATTTTACGGTTGAGTGGCCACGTTAAGTTTTTCTGCTTANACTACAAGTGGTAGGTTGATAATATTTGGTATGTAGGTTGGTCTTAGGTAGTACATGTCAGTCTGGCAGGTAACTTTTGTCCTTGACCTCAATTTTACTGTTGAGTGGCCACATTTAGTTTTTCTGCTTAAGTCCATTTCTCAATGACTACAAGTGGTAGGTTGATAATATTTGGTATGTAGGTTGGTCTTGGGTAGTACATGTCAGTCTGGCAGGTAACTTTTGTCCTTGATCTCAATTTTACGGTTGAGTGGCCACATTAATTTTTTCTGCTTTAGTCCATTTCTCAATAACTAGAAGTGGTAGGTTGATAATATTTGGTATATAATTTGGTCTGGGGTAGTACATGTCAGTTTGGCAGCTAACTTTTGTCCTTGACCTCAATTTTATGGTTGATTGGCCATGTTAAGTTTTTTTTGCTTAAGTCCATTTCTCAATAACTAGAAGGGGTAGGTTGATAATATTTGGTATGTAGGTTGGTCTTGGGTAGTACATGTCAGTCTGGTAGATAACTTTTGTCCTTGACCTCAATTTTACGGTTAAGTGGCCATGTTAAGTTTTTCTGCTTAAGTCCATTTCTCAATAACTACAAGTGGTAGGTTGATAATATTTGGTGTGTAGGTTGGTCTTAGGTAGGACATGTCAGTCTGGCAGGTAACTTTTGTCCTTGACCTCAATTTCATGGTCTAGTGAACATTTTAGTTTCTCATTATCTGTTAGTGGTGGGTCAATGATATTTTGGATGTTGGTTGGTCTTGGACAGTGCTTGACAGTCTGCCATATGACTTATGCATGTGACCTTAATTTCACAGTCTTGTGAGCGTGTTTAATTTTCTGATAAGTTCATTTAGATTTCACATCAATTTAGAGGTCAAGCAGGCATGGGCGAGACATCTTTTAAGGTCCTCACTTGTTTTAAACTGCATACCCTCATGATGACCCAGGCCAAGTTTGGACTAAATTGGCCCAGTGGTTTCAGAGGAGAAGCGACATAGCTAGGTGAGCTAAAAAGTCGGGAAAATTCAACATTGTCCAATTTAAATGAAATTTGGTCTAGAAATAGGTATTGATGTTACAACTTCAAACTTGATGTTAAAAATTATTCGTTGACTGCCATTTTGAAAATGGCCGCACAAACGCGGGAAAATTCAGCATTGTCAGATTTCAATGAAATTTGGTATCCAAGTGGATATTGATATCGCTACTTCAAAACAGGTGTTGAAAATTGTTTATTGACTGGTTGCCAAAAAAGTTGAGAAAATTCAACATTGTCCAATTTCAATGAAATTTGGTTTCCAAATAGGTATTGATGTCGCAACTTCAAAATTGTTTGCGGAGGGCCATTTTTAAAATGGCTGCAAAAAAGGCTTGTTTTCAACATTATCTGATTTCAATGAAATCTGGTTTCCAAATAGATATTGATGTTGCGACTTCAAAACAGGTGTTGAAAATTGTTCTTTGACCGCCATTTACAAAATTATGTCTTGACTTCCAAACAGGTGTCAATAGTGGTCCTTAGAAAGAACGTTTTTGTCTAGCCTGCGACGTAAGTCGCGGAAGCGAGACATAGCGATCCAAATTCCGGCGGCAATGTCAACAATTATACCAGTTTTTCATAGGTTGAATAGAGTCATTTAATCTTTATAGAATTGTGTAAAAATAGGACAGAAGCTAGATAATGGTCAGAAAATTACCTTTAGCTAAAAAAATTCAAAAATTTTTGTTTTGTTTTTCCGTATTTGGACTTTTTAAAATGGAAACCCACAAATTAAAGTTTTTTAGACGTTGAATAGTTTTTTAAAATGTAGATCCACAAATTAAGTTTTTTAGATGTTGAATAAAGTTATTAAATCGTATTGGAAGATCATAAAAACTGGTCAGAAGCTAAAAAATTTTCGGAAATTTACCTCCAAATGAATTTTGAAATTTATTTTTTCATTTTTCCATAGTTTGAATCGAATGTTAACCCATGGATTAAAGTTTTTTAGAAGTTGAATAAAGTTATTAAATCTTATTGGAATTTATTGAAAAATGGTCAGAAGTTAGATGATGGTCAGAAAATTATCTCCAGCTGAAAAAATTGAAAATTTTTATTTGGTTTTTCCATATTTTTTGCATATTTAGACTTAGGTTTTTGCTAAAAAAAAAAATTTGTTAATCAACAGATAAAAGATAGAAAATGAATTAAGTGTTTGTGTCTTAACAGAATTTCATAGAAATTGGACATTGCTGCATGCAGTGTGCAGATATGTAACAAGCCATTGGAATTTTCATTCTGGTTCCAACTTTGGTAAATTTCCTGAAAATATTAAAGACCAATAATTTTTGAAATTTTTGAATATAATTAAGAAAATAAAGCAATTCTTTGATGCAAAGCACAAATTTTGAATGCGTAAGATATAAAAACAGGTTCCAACATTGGTAAAATTTCTGAAACTGTCCAAGACATGCAATTTTTAGTTCGCCTCAACGAAGTTGAGGGGGACTATTGGAGTACCCCCGGCGTCCGCGTC
>MJUU01058124.1:5835-19133 GCA_002080025.1 Modiolus philippinarum
GGAAACCAAATTTCATTGAAATCGGACAATGTTGAATTTTCCCGCCTTTTTTGGCGGCCATTTTGAAAATGGTGGTCAAGGAACAATTTTCAACATCATTTTTGAAGTCGCCACAGCATGGCAAACATTTCATCAATTTACACTTAACCTTCATCTTCTATAGTTTTGGAAATAAAAGATGAAAAATACGAAAATTGAAAAAATTCGGTGAGAAAAGGGCAATAACTCCTACAAAGGTTTATGGATTTTCGTCAAAATTGCAGAGCAGGTAGATCTTGCTATAGTGATCATTTTTACTACCTGTAAGAATTTTGATATCTGTAACGGTTTTTGAGATATTTGCAAAAAACAGCAATTTACCCCCGTGTTCTATTTTTAGTAACAGCGGCCATGTTGTTTGGTCTTTGGACTAATAGAACACATTTTTGAAACTGTATACCCTGGTGATGATTCAGGCCAAGTTTGGTTACAATTGGCCCAGCAGTTTAAGAGGAGAAGATTTTTGAAATTGTAGACAAACAATGTATAAAAGATGATGGCAAAAGCTCACCCTGGCTTTAGCCAGGTGAGCTAAAAATAGATTCAAAATATGCAACAGAAACTATGCATCTTTTGCGCATGTGCTAAGAGTGTTATATTGGTATTATAACATGACTCTATTTACAAAGCTAATACAGGAAGCCATATTAGAATTTGTCATATTTTGTCAAACTGCTGCACGAAATAAATAATTTCTAACCCCGAATACAATATCTTCAGATCATCCAGTTTTGAGTCAGGAGAATGACACTATTTACTGTGGGTGACCCTCGCAGAAACATATAATCCTGAATGAATTGCATCTGTCTTTTAAATTTCATCCAGTTTCCGTTATTTATTTAATATCAGTGAAGTAATTTAAATAAGATTTTTGTATTGTGTGAAAAGCGATTTTTTTTAAACAAGAGTGTGCCTTTTCTACCTGTTATTAGTGCAGCACACGCCACATTTACCTTTAGGGCATGTCACAGGTAAAATTTGACACTGACGGGACATGATTCTGTATATTTGGTTGTTAAATTACATCACTACAAAGGTATTAATTTTTCATCACTGGAACACAAGGAGCACGCGCGTGTGTGTGCACATATTTATTACCTCCTAGATTGTTTTGAGGATAATAATAGAGAATTCATGTTTTTTGTTATTTTGAACTAATTTTCTGAGATTTTTTTGCATCGATTTAAAACATAAACAACCAATTTTATTTCTTAGTAAATTTAGTATTTAGTTATTCTACGGAGAAGTTATGCTGAAAGAAACAATAAGATTTAAACAAAAGGGTAACACGCTTGTTCTTGTTTTTCTACAGTAATTAGTTATTTCATGATCTCACTCGAATGCTTTAAATAACGATATAAACAGTGGTATGATTGTTTTTTAAAATGACCGAGATCTAGCCAAGTGACGTCACTCAGCTAAACTTTGTAGCAGAAATGAATAATTAATATCGCTTTTCTCCTAAACCTGTGCGAATTTTTACTTTAATTTTGGTCAACAAGTTCACAATGTTACTTTGAGTAAATTAAGGTCTTATTCAAAATTTAGTAAATTTTCCCTTATGATGTCATGTCCCACTGCTTTATTCGGATCAAGTAACGATATGGCATCAATTATATCTTGAATTTGTATTTCGATTTTTGTAAGCGTGTTAGGGCCTCTATCATCAAATTCTGGCAATGGTATGTCATCATCATTTAAATGCGATTATAAAACAAAAATATTCGTTTAACAGGTTAGCTTTGGAAGTATTGTCAAATCCCAATAAATTTTGGTCATTTGGTTTACGTAAGGGAGGTAGTTCCGTGCTCAGGCCCTCTCCTTTAAGGAGAACCTTCATTGTCTTCCAATACTGCTTATATATAATTGAAAGAGAATCAAAATTTTAACTTAAAACATGAAAATAATACAAATTTTAACTTAAAACATGAAAATAATACAAATTTTAACTTAAAACATGAAAATAATACAAATTTTAACTTCAGTAACACAAGGGAACATTTAGTAACACCAGGGACACTTGTATCAAGTACATATTAAAATTGTTTTCTTCTTATAAAATGGTTAAGCGTTCTAATCTTAATTACTAATGGAAAAGTAGAGGTCAATTACTTCATCTGCTTGAAGAGAAAATTTACATCCAGGCATCCTGCAATGGAACAAGCAGGTAACAACAGGGACATTTGGTAACACAAGTGACATTTAATGTCTACAACATTATCAATTAAAAGTTTTTTTTAAAGTTTTCACATTTATTTTTTTTACTTCTGAAAACATATTAGTAGTCATTTATTACTCCCTTCTTTCTGAGAAACATAAAGAAAAGCTAACCCAAATGAATTCAAGCACGTCAAAATTGATTTGTTTTTGCATGTTAATGTTTTGGCTACTTTTGTTATCAGATTTTTGTGCATTCTAATAGATCTTTTAGTTTTGTAAAACTATCTAATTAAGAAATATAAAATTACTGATTCATTGCTCTATTTACTTTTAAATTTGATTTGTATTCAATGGTTATATCGAAGTTGCATCGTTGAGTTAGCAATCATGTATTTCCCTTGTGTTACTTTAAATGTCCCTTGTGTTACTTTTTTAAATTGTCCCTTGTGTTACTGCTTGTATAATGTTTCAAAAACCCTTACTATTATGAATAAGGACCTATGTTTCCAATAAGATGAACTAGAAAGTATTGTGCATGGGGATATTGCATTTGTTTTTGTCTTCCTCTCAGACATTGTTGCTTAGAATCAACTTGTGTTACGTAACACAAGGGTCATATTCATTACTAAATCCAATTTTATTCACATTGTATGTTCCCTTGTACATGTACAACGAATCAGCTTGTTCTTCAAAGCAAACAAGGGATCTGTGAGCCAATGCTCACTAGAAATACCCCCGCTCTCATCTTCCAGTTTCTAATAACCTGACAAAGTTGGTAAACAAAATGTAGTACCCCACAAGTCTTAAAATGTGTCCCGCAATATGGCATGCCTACACAAAGCTTCGGACAAAATTTCAAGTTTGTATCATTTACCATTGCAGAGAAAAGCATTATGAACGCTGTCAGGGACGGACGGGATGATGACAATTAAACTAAGTCAGTAAACAGGAAGTAGCATTCTGACAAGTCTGAAAATGCATCCCATAATATGTCATAACTATACAAAGCTTCTGACAAAATTTCGAGTTTGTTTCATTAACGATTGTAGAGAAATGCTTTACGAAAGTTGTGACGGACGGACAGAATGATGAAAAATTGACTAAATCGGTAAACAGGAAGTAGCATCCCAACAGCTCTGAAAATGAATCCCACAATATGGCATGACTACACAAAGCTTCTGACAAAATTTCAAGTTTGTATCATTTACCATTGCAGAGAAAAGCTTTATGAAAGTTGTGACGGACACACAGAATAATGAAAAATTGACTAAGTCGGTAAATAGGAAATGGCATCCTCCAAAGTCTGAAAATGAAGCCCACAATATGGCATGACTATACAAAGCTACTGACAAAATTTCAAGTTTGTATCATATACCATTGCAGAGAAAAGCTTTAAGAAAGTTGTGACGGACATGCAAAATAATGAAAAATTGACTAAGTCGGTAAACAGGAAGTAGCATCCCGACAGGTCTGAAAATGCATCCCACAATATGGCATGACTATACAAAGCTCTGACAAAATTTCAAGTTTGTATCATTTACCATTGCAAAGAAAAGCTTTACGAAAGTTGTGAAGGACACACAGAACAATGAAAAATTAACTAAGTTGGTAAACAGGAAGTAGCATCCCGACATGTTTGAAAATGCATCCCACAAAATGGCATGACTACCTTAAGCTTTTGACAAAATTTCAAGTTTGTATCATTTACCATTGCAGAGAAAAGCTTTACGAAAGTTGTGACAGACACACAAAATAATGAGAAATTGACTAAGTCGGTAAACAGGAAGTAGCATCCCGACAGGTCTGAAAATGCATCCCACAATATGGCATGACTACCTAAAGCTTCTGACAAAATTCCAAGTTTGTATCATATACCATTGCAGAGATAAGCTTTACAAAAGTTGTGACAGACACACAGGATAATGAGAAATTGACTAAGATGGTAAACAGGAAGTAGCATCCCGACAGGTCTGAAAATGCATCCCACAATATGGCATGACTACCTAAAGCTTCTGACAAAATTTCAAGTTTGTATCATTTACCATTGCAGAGATAAGCTTTACAAAAGTTGTGACGGACACACAAAATAATGAAAAATTGACTAAGTCGATAAACAGGAAGTAGCATCCCGACATGTTTGAAAATGCATCCCACCATATGGCATGACTACACAAAGCTTCCAACAAAATTTCAGGTTTGTATCAATTACCATTGCGGAGAAAAGCTTTACGAAAGTTGTGACGGATGGAATTACGGAATAACGGAATTACGGAATAACGGAATTACGGAATGACGGACACAGGTAAAACAGTATACCCCCTCCTCCTCCCGAGCGGGGGTATAATTACTAAATACAAATACTGGTCACAAGCTGGTGCTAAATAAATATGAAGAATAATAGAAAATGCAGTAACAACAGGGACAGAAATAAAAATTATGGTGTTACCCTGCATACCTAAGGGGTAGATTTTTAGGCTTGAATAGCATCAAAGTAACTTATGGAATATCCAATACTTCAAAGATGAAGTAGTACTTCAGGAAGGCACCAAGTTAATCAGTAAGAGAGACAACCCTTACTTCCTGGTCGAATTACATGGTTGCAGTAACACAAGGGACACGTCGAAAAGTACACGTTTTCCTGTATTTTTTTCATAGAATATGTGCATGTTTGGTATCGTTTATGGGTTATTTTCAAAGAAAGTATTTGATAGAAAATAAATATTAAAATTTTTAATTTGAATTTTCACTTTTGTAAAAGATATCTTGACATATCTTTGCTATCACAGCGAAATCACAAACAGTTTTTACCAAAATTGCCACTTTTGAAGTCAAATTAAACAAAGAATTAAACATAAAGGGATTATTTGTATATTACAAATCACTCCAAACATTACCAATATACATCCTGAAAATTTTAAAAAGTGAAAAAATACCCTATATCACGCATACAACCGAAAAACATAAATATCTACAACAAGAGCTGTCGCCAAATGGCAACTAGTAATACCCCACTCACTGAACCCTGAATCGATATGGCAAGTGCAAATTTAAATGAGTGTGGACACAATGCAAGTATGGACACAATGACATAATCCTCAAGAATAAACAGAATGTAGTAACCATGCAACTAATCATATAGAGGCAGAATACCAGTTTTGAAATCAATCCCTCGAATAGAAGCTGAGAAAACTGCGACAAAAAAAAAATGTCTCGCTATATTTTGTAACTTAGTCCACATTTCATAAAACAAGAAGTACAATCCAACATCACTCAAAATAGGACATTCCTTACAACTAATCATGTAGAAGCTGCATACCAATTTTGAAATCAATCTCTATTATAGAAGCTGAGAAACTGCAACTAAAAATTCATGTTTTGCTACATTTAGTACCTAAGTCAACATTTCGTTAAACAGGAAGTACACATCTGACTTGACTCAAAAAAGGACGTTCCTTACAACTAATCATATTGAGGCTGCATACCAATTTTTAAATCAATTCTTCTTATAGAAGTTGAGAAAACTCAGTGACAAAAAATTCATGTTTCGCTACATTTCGTAACTAAGTCCACATTTCATTAAACAGGAAGTGCACATTGGACACGACTAAACTAAGAACGTTCCTTACAACTAATCATATTGAGGCTGCATACCAAATTTGAAATCAATCCCTCTTATAGCAGCTGAGAAAACTGCGACTAAAAATTCATGTTTCACTACATTTCATAACTAAGTCCACATTTCGTAAAACAGGAAGTGCACCATGGACAAGACTCAAAATAGGAAGTTCTTTACAACTTATCATATTGAGGCTGCATACCAAATTTGAAATCAATCCCTCTTATAGCCGCTGAGAAAACTGTGACGAAAAATTCATGTTTCACTACATTTCGTAACTAAGTCCACATTTCGTTAAACAGGAAGTGCACATTGGACAAGACTCAAAATAGGACATTCCTTACAACTAATCATGTTGAGGCTGCATACCAAATTTGAAATCAATCCCTCTTATAGCAGCTGAGAAGACTGCGACAAAAAAAATCATATTCCACTACATTTCATAACCAAGTTCACATTTCGTTAAACAGGAAGTGCACATCGGACAAGACTCAAAATAGGACGTTCCTTAAAACACATCAACATACCAATTTTCAGATCAATCCCTCCACTAAAGGCTGAGAAAATTGTGACAGAAATATATTTTTGGGCGAACGGACGGACGAACGGACAGATGGACAGACAGACAAGGTGAATGCAGTATACCCCACTCTCTAACGAGTGGGGGTATAATTTTTGAGAATGACCCATATAGTTAAACTTCAACATACTGGCAAACAGGAAGTGGTAATACGACAGACCTCAAAATAGCTTACATGTTACAAATTATTATAATCAAGATTCTGAATATGAAAAATCATATATGAAATCATTCCAACATATAGATGTTTTCGGGGTTGAAATAGTGGGGGCAGCCATCTTGTTCCATTCGGAACACTAAATCCGACACAGGTAGACAGATTTAACCCGACTCAGGCTTTTTCGATTACTTCATTATTGAATGGTACCGCACAGGTAGGGTAATTAAATTGTTAATTACCTGTTCATTCAACAAGTAAGACGCATGTTAATAGAGTCATTGAAAAGATAAAAGATAACAGAATGGCAACAAATAAGTTTCCGGACAGATATTTAACGTTTATGTGTAGTAATATGCTTTTGAAAATGTGAAATTTATAGGTACCGTATTCACGAGATGCACCCCTAATGAAACTAGAAATATGTATCAGTTTATGATCTTGCCCAAGAACAAATTAAAAAATTTAAGGAATATATTTTTTCGGCGTTTTTGTTTATTTCATTTATTTTTTTTTTTTCGACATCGACCGAGAATACACATAAAGATAGATTGTAATATTAGGCACATATTTGGAATAAATCTCTAAATATGAGTAAATCACACTTATTCGTAATAAACTTTAATAAATATATATATTTGATAAAGCTTTTACGTTATTTTTTAAAAAATGTTTTCGTTTTTAATCTAATTCCAAATACACATTTTCTTCCGGTATCAAAAACTTCATTAGCAAAAAACCTTCCAGATAAAATTCCTTCTCTTAGGTATGAATTAAAAAGTCATTGTGAATCTAAAAATATAGGAAAAAAATAAGGGATACTTTTTCTGTAAAATTTGTGTATTCTGTTTGTCTCATTCTCCAAAAATAAATAAGGAAATAGCGCATCATTCCGATTTTTTTATGGCAATGACTGATGGTTTGCATTCAGATGATTTACTATTTACTGAATTTGCTTTTGGTAATAAAGTATTCTATTCTATTACTAAATGAACTTTTTATTTATGGGATTTGAGTGGACAAGTTTGATGGTTTAAAAATTATCTAAACATAAGTCAAATCAAGGTCTTTTTAGCTAAAGATATTTTAAAGATTAAATTTTATTATGTGTTTTGTCTGTTCTGCTGGATGATTTCTTTACCAATTTCATTATTTGGTTACGACTCCTTAATGTAAAAACGTTTTATGTGTATTGCTTAAGTGTTATTTGAAATACAGGGTCCTCCATCAGATTTGCTTTAGGTATATTGCATAATGTGCATTTCTAATAGTTTTATCAGAGACATTTAAAATGCCTCTGGTTTAATAGGCTAATCGCATTTGCTCCCCATCGGCTTCAAATATGGTCATGATGCGTTCCGTTTTGAAAGTTATGTGTACTGAAAATTAAGTGTTATATTTTTCCTGATCGAATATCATATCTGAAAAGGGGACTCCCCGTAAGTTTCAAATTTTTACAATTACATTTGTATCCGAGTTGTTGGGTATTTTTAAAGTACGCCTTTTTCAAGTAAAATACGTGCAATACACATTCCAAAAAGGTGTATTCTGAAGTTGTTTGATATTCCACTTTGTCATATTACATCCACGAAATTCGCCTGGTATTTTCCTCTTTCCATGAAAGTTCTTTTGAGATTTGTGTTTGAAGTAAATATTTTAAGACAGGTAAACCTAGCTAAACAAATTACAAATGTTTTTTGTGTATCTTGTTCGTCGTTTATCTCTTTTTTATCGAAAATTTATTTTTAATAAACTGTTTCCTTATTTTAAAACAGTTTTGTTTTAAAACTTGTTGATTTTTTTTTTCACATTCAGCTAAATTTAAGAGTAGCTTGCATACTTCAAAGGGTATACAGGTACCTGTGTTAATAAAGAGTAGCTTGCATATTTCAAAGGGTATACTGGTACCTGTGTGGACAACATAGAGTATATTCACAGGAAAGGTTGACAACTTGTTTATTGGGATAGTAACACCTGGTGTTACACGTATCATTTCAGGTTTTATGATTACTCTGTGAAATATTTTAGTGTGCTATAAGATTTACTTTAAGCATATATCTCTGGATATTCCTATAAATTTTATAATTAATGATAAATGTAAAATAAAGGGCCTCGCCGAGCGCAGCATGATACGACCGCAGCATGTCGTCCACTGAAATTTGAAAAAGTGTAATTTAAAGTGAGTATGGACATAGGAAAGAGCTTGACACAATAATTTGATGGACGCAATAAGGAGATTGACCAAGTAATTAGCTGGACACAAACTAGGGAAAATAAAAATTAGCCCTTATGACTCCTTATGATTCCTCTTTGACCCTCTATAGCTCAGAAACAGTAAGTGTTCGCCCAATCCATTGACATGATGCTGAAAGCTTATATCAAGAGAAATCAAAAGAAAAAAATCCCATTGAAATGCGATGAAAAATAAAAATTTAAGGTAAACTGTAAATTTACGATTTTGTCCCATTCGGCCCCTCATAGCTCGGGAACGGCAAGAGCTACGTCAAATCCGTTGAATACTACTGAAAGCTTACATCAAGTAGAATCCAAAGAAAAAAATCCCATCGAAATCCGACGAAAAATAAATTTTTTAGGTTATCTGTAAATTTACAATTTTGGCCCCCTTCGGCCCCTCATAGCTCGGAAATGGTAAGAGCTACGCCAAATCCACTGACATATAACTGAAAGCTTACATAAAGAGGAATCAAAGAATAAAATCCCATCGAAATTTGATGAAAAATAAAAATTTTAGGTTATCTGTAACTTTACAATTTTGGCCCCTTTCAGCCCCTCATAGCTCCGAAACGGTAACAGCTACGCCAAATCTGTTGACATACTACTTAAAGCTTACATCAAGAGGAATCCAAAGAAAAAAATCCCATCGAAATCCGATGAAAAATAAAATTTTTTGGTTATCTGTAAATTTACGATTTTGGCCCCCTTCGGCCCCTCATATCTGGGTAAGGAAACAAGTTACCAAAAGTCTAATAGTAGAGCCCTACGATAATTTGTCATTAGGAATCCTTTGGAAAAAATTGCATCAAAATCGGACTAAAAATAAAAAAATGAAATTTTTGAAATTTGCCCCTTTTGGGCCCCATTTATCTCGTGAACGGTACATGCCACGTGAAATCCGTTGGCATACACCAGATTGGAAATTTTCTAAGGAGTTTACTGAAAGAAACCCCATCAAAATCCGATAAATAATAAAGATTCTACAGTCAAATATGTGAAAACAACTAATTTAACCCCTTTTGGCCCCTTATTCTAAAACGGGCGGGGCCAGGAACATAAAATTATAGCCCGGGCTAAAGCATGTGCCAAAAAACATCATACTAAAATTTGAAAATGATCTGTTCACTGGAACCAAAGTTATGCTGTCCACAGACACAAAAATACCCAATTTTACCCCTTTTTGGCCCCTTTTTCTGAAACGGGGCCATAAACCCGAAATTAAAACCCGGGATAGCCATTATGCCAAGACACCACATACTGAAATTTGAAGATGATCCGTCCACTAGAAACAAAGTTATGCTGGCCACAGACGCCGACGCCGACGACTGCGCCATAACATAATACGACCGCAAAATTTTTGCGGTCGTATAAAAATACCAAAGCTCAATTAAAACTTTTTAAAATGTAGATGAAACAAACTCATGTCGTGAAATGATAAAAGCTAGGAAGTGTTTTTTTTTTTCAATAATTTATCAGTATAAGTAATGTACTGTCTGTGGTACTCGTCTACCTCTTAATGGCGGACCCATCGTAATCAAGGGAGATAACCAAAATTTTCTCATTTCTGATAATGTCTATACAAGCTGAGAAAATTGTGACCAAAATTTCTCATCCATAGTGTGTTATAGTAAAACTTCAACATATCTGCAAACAGGAAGTAGCAACATGGCAGAACAGAAAATAGCTTACATGTTACAACAAATTATAATCAAGCTTCTGACCAAATATGAAATCATTCCAACATATACAAGCTGAGAAAACTGTGACCAAAATTTCACTTCCATAGTGTGTTATAGTAAAACTTCAACATATTGGCAAACAGGAAGTAGCAATACGACAGAACCGAAAATAGCTTACACATTACAACTAATCATAATCAAGCTTCTGACCAAATATGAAATAATTCCAATATATGTAAGCTGAGAAAACTGTGACGAAAATTTCTCATCCATAGTGTGTTATAGTAAAATTTCAACATATCGGGAAACAGACAGTAGCAACACGACAGACCTGAAAATATTTTCGACATTACAACTCATCATAATCAAGCCTCTGACTGAATATGAAATCATTCCAACATATACAAACTGAGAAAACTGTGACCAAAATTTCTCATCCATAGTGTGTTATAGTAAAACTTCAACATATCAGCAAACAGGAAGTAGCAACAGGACAGACCTGAAAATAGCTTATACTTTACAACTCATCATAATCAAGCTTCTGACCAAATATGAAATCCCTCCAACATATACAAGCTGGGAAAACTGTGACCAAAATTTCTCATCCATAATGTGTTTTAGTTAAACTTCAACAAATCGGCAAACAGGAAGTAGCAACACGACAGACCCGAAAATAGCTTAAACGTTACAACTCATCATAATCAAGCTTCTGACCAAATATGAAATCATTCCAACATATACAAGCTGAGAAAACTGTGACCAAAAATGTGTGACGGACGGACGGACGGATAGACGGACACTGCCATCACTATATACCCACCGCTTTTTTAAAGCGGGGGTATAATAAAAGACAAACTCCTGTATTAAATATTTGACGAAAGGATATATTGTTTAATTCATACACAATCCTGTATGCAAGTTTCATAGGACCTATGGTGTTCTAAATAAACTGTAATTGCTTCATGAAGATATATAGGCCGAACAATGAATCTATAATATTACCAGAAAGCCCAATAAATATTATGTCACTGACAGAAAAACAGGTCAGTGACCCCAATTTTCATTTGCTTGAATTGAAGTATTCTTTAACAAGATTAAAAGGAAAGATTTTCCAATTTTAGGTTTAAACAGAGGGATTTATCTTTAAAAGATCTAAGAGACTAAGTAGATTAAGTTTGATTTCATTTTAGTATTTTCATTTTGCTTATATACATTGGTCCAAAATTAGCTGTTAAAGATGGTATAACTAACTGTCCATATCTACAATCACGAGAAAAATTAAATGTCTTCCCAAACAGTTTTGGCATATATCCCAAGTCCACAATGCTGACATCTATATTCGTTTCCTTCCAAATATGTTCCAATGAAGCTTGAATTACTCCATCATTCTGAGCAGGGGACAAGGAGCAGGTTGAGTATATAACATAGCCTCCAGGAACACAGGACATTATACCAGATCTGTGAAAAAAAAGAACTTCAGGAATTTCAATTCTGTGTTAATCATTATACGTTGAAACTATCAATTATGATATCAGTACAATATAGTGTGAATGGACTGATTCAAAAATTCAACTTCCTAAAATGATGTTGTATAAACGTAAGGTAGATAGACACTTATATTCATATCCATAAGATTTCGCTGTAAGTCGGCTCAACTGAAGAACCACCCCTACCAACCCGAAATATGTAATAAAAATTATGGGCCACCATGCTTGTTTCTTTTAGAATTGAGGTCAAAGTTCACTAGTTTTCAGCCATTATTTCACCCTAATTTACATAGAATGCACGAGGAAAACACAGAAAGGCAAGTTTCACCTTAATAGAAATTAACTTTTTATCCATGAGAATTTTACATGTATTTGTAAATAGATAGTTTATGACACGATTTATTGATTACAATGAAAAAATGTATATGTCACCATGCTTTGAACAGAGATATTTTATGAGGTGTGTGGATTTAACAGTATTTATGGCAAAAATGGAAGTAATTCCCAGGAAAATGGGCAAAATATGACTTTTCACATCTGTCAGTCAATTATGATGTCACAAAGAAAAAGCTGTCAAATTACTGTTCCTGCCCAAAAATCAAACTTAACCTGTATCTGACTCTTTATTTTTCAAATGTACACTTGAACTGCGCAGCACAACAGTGTCTATCTACCCTAATATACTTCGAAATAAGTTCGGTCAAACCAGAAACTTTAAAACATGACAATCCCATAATGCCTTTGCATTTCTGGGATTGGTCCATTCATAGAGTTATTAAGCAGACCCTCTATTAGGCATGACAACTTTGTTATACAAGTTATAAAACATTATACTAACACACATATTTTGTTGAAAAATTAAACATTGTAATTTGTTTAATAAACTATTTTTTGCCTCTATTTCAGTTTTATGTATTTTTTGTTTTACTGTCATGTAATAAATAAACTAGAGGCTCAGCTACTGAGCCTGTATCGCTCACCTGACAAAATGCTGAACAGCAGGATTTTTCGATGTTCTGTATGGTGGCCATGTTTTTTATGTGAATTTCCCATAGGACCAAAATAAACTTTGTTCTGTGCTGGCAGCCATGTTTTTCATTGGATCAGAACAAAATGAGCAATCTTTGTTCAGGACCTTCAGTTCATCATTCCTGTAAAGTTTGGTTGAATTTGCTTCAGCGGTTTCAGAGGAGAAGAAGAAAATGTAAATTTTCCCATAGGGTCCAATGTTAAACCTTAGTTCCGCGCTGGGAGCCATGTTTTTTATTGGATGGAAAGGAAATGAGCAATCTTTGTAAAGGACCTTCCATACATCATTCCTGTAAAGTTTGGTTGAATTTGCTTC
>MJUU01058124.1:23080-33235 GCA_002080025.1 Modiolus philippinarum
CGCCCGCCCATCCGCCCGACATTCACCATACTATAACCCGGATTTGCACTCCGTGCAACCTGGCCAAAAATTGACACAACAGATTTTGCTACATTTTTGTAAATACCTCAAGTTGCAGATTGACATATTTTGTTATATACCATAATACATTAACTATGACCTCATTTCAATTTAAATCTTTTGCCACCATTTTTGAGAGCTACCCATTAGAGTAAATAACCAAAATGTGCAGAAATTCATGAGACTTACGAAAATTGTATTAGTTATTCGATATTTTAGCACACTTTAAAATAATTTCAATTTTAAAAACATGGGAATTTCAAAATCCCATGGGAAAATGCATTTTCCAATGGGATCTTACTATTTCCCATGGGATTTTGATTTATTCCAATGGGAAGTTACAGAAATCCCATGGGTATAATAAAAGTCCCATAGGAATATTTCAAAATCCCACAGGATTATGGGAAATTGTGAAATCCCAAGAGAAACTGCATTTTCCCATGGGATTTTGAAATTTCCATGTTTTCTAAAATGCTACTATGTAAAGTCATGCTAAGATATGGAGTTACAAATATGATTTTGTTAAGTCTCATGCAATTTTGCACATTTTGGTTATTCACACTACTTGGTAGCTCTCAAAAAATGGTGGCACAAGATTTGCAATTATTGGAATTGCAAAATCTAAATTGAAATGAGTTTATGGTATTTTATTGTCCTACCAAGTTCTAAATCACTGGTGAACCATCAACTTTTGCTAAAATCTGCGCTTCAAATCCAGTATTGTAGTATCTTCATCAAAATAGCCCAATAATTTTTCAGTCCTTCCTGAATGTGATTTATACTGCACAGTAATAGTCATTAAGAGGCAAAAGCAGAAGGACTCCATATAAATGACTTAACATCAACTGTTCTATAGACTTACACTAACAAATTTTTCTGAAGATTGGGTAATTCTAATCGTTCTTCAATTCTTCCTGGCTTGAAAATATTGTTGTCATCCTCTAGAACTGAATGTCTGTCTGTTGTACAAGGAACATCAACAAGTACCTTAAATTATATTTCAAAGTTAGTATGAGTAAATGAAAACTCTGTTGTACACCGAACATACTGAAAATCAACTAGTACCTTAAATTATATTTCAGAGTTGGTATGAGCAATTGAAAACTATCTGTTGTACACTGAAAATCAACTAGTACTTAAAATTATTCTGATTAAGTACTTATATTTATGGACATCAATCCATGAAATCCACATTGTTACACACTTACCCAGGTTTGATTCGTTTTCTCACCCTAACAACATGAAAGGGGTCATTTTGAACATGGAAGATCATGTTTCGTACTATCAAGCGTAATGATGGATTTCTGTCGACACCAAATAATTCAAAATATAATACATTACAGTCATTTACTTGGCTTACAATGTTTTTCATTTGTATTTACTGAAATACATTGAAATCATTGATCTGAAATTTGAGCTTTGTGATGTTTGTTTTCTTGCAAGAGTTATGTCCCATTATATGACGTCTTAAGATTTGAGCATGGAATTTTTGACTGACAATTGTTACTCATAGCTTACAATATGAACACAACAAATTTTATCAATTTCAGAAAATCAAACACACCAGTGTACGCTATTCATCACTTCTATTGCACATGTAAAACCGATCAGACAAAAAAATCATCAAAAAGGATGATGACCATAATATTGTGGGAAAAGGTGCATATAGTCGTTCTCACCCAAGGCTGGACACAGAAACTTATCACTCAGGTTTTGGTTACATTGAAAGCACTACAGGTAGGATGAGAAAAGGAAATCTCTCACTTTGTTGTGTCTCAAAAGTGAGAATAAAATGAAACAAACCTTATCAAAGTCTGGATCCTGATAGGACTCTCCATCTCTGTTTTGTAATGTAACCCTGTCAACCATAGACTGATTACCATAACTGTTAAGTACCTTAGATAACCTTTGCAATCTACTTTTAGATATGTCATTACAGGTTAATGAACCTTCAAAAGACAAATAAAAATATTGCAGGCTTTCTCATTTTGTTAACTATTATATTTCCCAATGCTTGTTTAATCTGTTAGGCCATAATAAAATAATTCCTAGATTATCGTCATTTTTTTCTCAAAATTTGGGGGGGGCAAATTTTATTTGTTCTTTTTATCAGACTTTGTGAATATGCTGTCATTTTAAAAGAAATTTACCCATATAGACCAAAAAATGAAAATTAATGTTTCGGCATGTGAAAATAATCGGGGCAGTTGGGAATGAGAATCTAAGATATTTTTTATTAAGGCCTTATTAAAATTTTTTCGAAATATTCAGTATTATTACGGCTTGCATGTTTTTGTCAAAAAATAGTTGAAAAATATAATATGTACATAAAAATCTCATGATAAACATCAGTAATGCACTCGGATATCATAAAAATTTAGCTTACTACATCAAATTACTCTAGTCTGAATTGTACTGTTGGATCAAGATCATCTTTGTGAAAGGGTACAGTGATACATTTACAATGTTACTGTTGGGGAAATTATATTTATTTGAATATGTCTATCAGTACCATACAAATCTGTTGAATGTGCAAGTTTGACAGTATATAAAAAGATGTGTGATACATTAACACGAGTACAAAATCATGATAAGTACATAATATAATATTTTATTAACAGCTCATACCTGTTAACCCTCCCCCTTTAAGGTTAAGACTCCCTCTTAGAAGCATAATCTCCCCCTTGTTAGAATGGATCTCCCTCGAGGGAGATCAAAATTTCCCCCTTACCACTTTTTCTCCCCCTAAACCTCCCTCACAGACAAAATAGTGTCATTTTTTAACAGTATTCCCAAATTTGTTTTGCTCTCTTGGCAAAATTATGAAATATGATGCATAATTTTGAAATTATGGTAGAATTTTGATTTTAGAAATTGATCTAACAGCTTATAACAAGATGTGTTTGTGAAACACTACATATGCCCCAGATTCTACAGTAAAATATATGAAAATACCCAATTTTACCCCTTTTTGACCTCTGTGACCTTGACCTTTGACCTAGTTTTTTTGCACATTAATGTTCCTCTTTCCATGACCTATACACTTGCCAAGTATCAAAAGTCTATCTTACATAATTTAAAAGTTGTTTATTACCATAAAAACACCCGATTCAACCCCTTAATTCTGAGACAGATGAAGCCCCTTTGGGCCTCTTGTTTATTGAAATGGTTTTAATTGTTCAATGTATATGTTTAAACATGCTAAAAGAAACCTTCAGAAAAATAATGCGTCAAGTTCGGACAAAAAATTTAAAAATTCATTTTTTCCCGTTTGTCCCTCTTTGGGCCTCTTGTTTCTCACAAACAGTAAATGCTACTTGAAATCTGTCGGAATACCTCAGTTGCGCAATTTTATTAGCAATATCATAAAACAAACCCCGTCTCAATAGGATACATAAAAAGGATTCTACAGTCAAGTATGTGAAAACAGCCAATTGCACTCCTTTTTAACCTCTGTGACCTTGACCTTTGACCTGACCTAATTTTTTATTGCATACTTATGTTCCTCTTGACTAGACCTATACACTTGCCAAGTATAAAATGTCTACCTTGCATAGTTCAAAAGTTATAGCCAAGGTTAAAGTTTTGGATGCACAGACAAACAGACAGACAGGACAAAAACAATATGCCACCCGATCTGGGGGCAAAAAAATGATTTCTTCCATGCCATACTCTCTTTTCTTCATTTCTGAATGCAAGTTTTTGGTTGAAAAAAGGTTGTTACATAAAATCTCCCCTTAGATGGGATGGAATGAGGGAGATCTCCCTCATATCAGCTACCCAAGGTTTACAGGTATGACAGCTGTGTTAAGTTGCCCCATTGTCACCTGTCTAATGCTGTTTGTGATATACACCAAGGATTCTCAATTTAGAATGCCACTTTGCAAAAATTTTGACTGGCTAATAAAGTTTGATATCTCTTTTATGAATAACTGCAATGTATGAGGTAAACTGATAAAGGGTTATTGATTGATTGGTTGGTTGGTGTTTGATCAAGAGGATAATCAGTCAGAGTAGGCCATGTGAAATTTGACATGTTCAGATTTTGAAACCATAATGATCATGATGATTATACTTGTATCTCTACAAACCTTGAAGTGAATTGAAAAGTCTTGCCAAATCAACACGATCAAGTCAGATATTTCAATACTTGCCTTAAAATTGACTAATAATGTCCCCTAACTCTTTAAAGAAAAATACAAATTTCATGAAATATATGCAAATAAGACCATCATACTCCATAACTGTACAAAGTTTTAAGGTNCACATGTACAAAATTCAAGTTGCATGAATCGGGCTAATTTGCCCAAACAAATAAAATATTGTTTTTGTAAAAATACACAAAAATTGAAATCCTTATCAAATCATCAGCTAATAAGATACTTTTTAACGCAAAACTTTTATTAGTACAAACATTTTATCGGTATGTAGACTCTTGGAACAAGCAAACAGATGAACTGAAGGACGAATGAAAAGGAATAAAACAATATGTCCCATACTTTTGGGAGATGGTGTATAAAATAGAGCAAAGGGATAGCCTCCTACATACTGAAAATAAAATCTTCTTAGAATTTATTTGATCAGCCATCATGTATCTTGTGCTGATTATTTACAATGTAACCATTACATTTAAAAGATTTTTCAGAAGTTATTTTATTTGGTGAACTCCATTTTAATATGACATTGTGTCCATCATTGTACACGGCTTAATTTTATTATGAAATAAAGTTAATGAATGGTGGACATGTTTTCATGGCAAAGGACATTATTTCATAATGAAATTGTGTCCTGGACAAAATTTCATTATGAAATTGTGTTCTTGGACATTATTTCATATGAAATTTTGTCCTTTGGACATTATTTGACAGAGTCAGAGGACAAAATTTTATGTTACAATTGTATGTTTCAAGAATCGAAAAAAAAGAGGACAAAATGTTATGTTACAATTGTATGTTTCAAGAATCGAAAAAAACCAATGTTGCCAAAATTAATGACATTATATTATCCAATTAAAATAACAGCAAACTGCAAAATTACATCAGTAAGACACACGCATGTGAGATGTTTTCATTTAGTATTAGCCCCGGAGGGGGGGGGGTTACTTGCTATTACGTAAGTAGTATGAGTGTGACACAGGAATGGGTCATGTTTTTGCAATCAGTTTGTCTTATACAGGGCATCTTTTTCACCGTTGCTGTCTTGAACTGGGTCATTTTTTTCACATGGCCATCTGGAAGGTAGTTTAACGTAAAACAACAGTCAAAACTAGTGTCCGGCAATATAGAGGGCTCTACCAGCTACGACCAAGGCCGAGGTTAAACTAGGACCGAAACGTCCTGCTACCATTCATTCAAGGCCACAAATATCACATTTAAATTTCCGTGGCGTTTCGTGTTTTTCAATTGTATGTCGTTTGAGTACAATTTTAGAAGAAAACACTTACCCACACATTATATATTGTACAAAATCACATTTCAAGTAATTTCGAACTGCATTACGATAAGCGGAAATTGATATGAAAAGGTAAGTTTTAAAATTTTCCGGACCCGGACCCGGAACATGTTGTATGTTTGATATCAAATATACTAAAAAAAACAGCTAAAATAAATACTTACTCAACATTGCAAGTCCACAATGACAAATGCATTGTTCGTGTAATAATATTCCAAAATAACAATGGAACAAACGAACCAACAGAAAGCCCGGATGTGTGCCATCAAAACCATCGTAACCCCCGGATGTGTGCCAACAAAACCAACGGAATTCCCGGATGTGTGCCTTCAAAACCATCGTGAGCCATCAAAATGTTTAAAATAAATATGACATCATTGATATTGTTGGGAGAATTTCGAATTCAACGAAAATGTTTTCTGTTAATAACTTCTCATAGCAAAACTATTTTTTATAAAATCGAAATGTCGATTGTACGTTTTCACCTTAAAGTTGTAATGTAACACTGCAAATATAAAGATCCGCATTTTGAGTTTGTAAAAATACGTTTTGGCACTAAGCCAAACGATACCATCAAAGCCATCGTTGTGCCATCAACGCCTATTAATACACTTAAGACATCATTGATGTGTTTGGGAGAATTTGAACTTTTGGAAAAAGATTTTTTTTCAAATAAATTTTCATAGGACATTTTTTTTAAATCGAAGCAATTGATTGTTCGTTTTCACTTTAGGATTGTAATGAACTAAAATTCATGCCAAGATGAGCCCTCGAAATGCCCATGATCCCCTCGAAATACCCATCGGTGTCAACATTTCGGGACACCTCCGGATAAACTATTCCTAATACACTGTCATCGTGCCAACACTGTAGTAAGACTTTATTCAGAACGTCTCTGGTGAAATCGTTGTACCAATACAGATCCTTGTTTGCACTATTCCACTTCGAAATTTCGGTAAGCGATAAAAAGCAAACCATGACAGAAAATAAAAATATCTCAACACTTGTTTGAAGCCAAAATGTGTTCTCATAATTTAAGCCATAGCATGCATTGATCGGTCCAGTAATAAAAACGCTATTTTAAATTTAAAAAATCCCTTTTTTATTTGTTTATTTACATATAATTACATGACTTTGTATTGTTTTTATTTTGACTTAAAAAATTGTTGAAATTTAATTTTTATATCTTCATTAAAATTTTCCTTCGTTCGTCAATACATCGACGTATTATGCACAAATCCATGGCCAGTCTAAAATCTCTGCGTTTATTTTATCTATATACATAATATTATTTAATTTCATCAATCGAGCGTTTTTATGACAGAGGCAATAAATTAACATTAATTAGTACGACATATCATGTTATCTCCTCTCTTCATCTGGTTGCTGATAGGATTAAAAATTATCGGGAAGCAGTTTTAACAGTGAAATATTTCGTGTTTGGGTTATCTCGCATGGATTTGGCCACCATTCTTGCACATGCAAATTCGGGGTAGAATTTCCCGAAAGACTTTGGAGATTTCGGGTCTATATTTTAGCAATTTCTGGAGATTTCGGGTTTAATTTCTTGTTGTTTGGAGATTTCGGGTATCAAATTTTGTTTTCCTGGCCAATATAAACAAAGTGAAAGGATTAAGTGAATTGCTACATTCGGCTGATGTAATGTCACTTTAAATTAGGCATTAATCTTTTGATTACCACATCCCCTTTGGATAAATTTGGGTCATTATTTTAGTCTCTTTGGATAAACTCGGGTCTCAAATTTGGCCTGACCTGGATAATTTCGGGTAGGGGTTTTGGACCTAGATTGGCTATTTAGCACATGAGCTGAACTGGATTTCGATCATATTCACGTGATTATAGAATTGCCTGTGATTTTTTAATTCACTCTCTCTATCCCCCTTGATCAAATATATTCAGACCTCTAAGGCCAATAAAGCATATTAATTCATTATTTTCTATGCAGCAGTTCTTTGGATGACTACGAAGTTTTGCCATGTGAAGATTTTCAGGGCTTTTGAGTTTCAGCTCCATCGGAGCTTTCATGAAACATACAATCATATACTATATATCAAATCAACATATTAACGCATTGTAAAGAAAGTGGAGAAACTAATGTTTTTCTCAAAAATTTACTAAGTCCAAGGGCCGTAACTCCATACACAATCAACCAATCAGGACTAAACTAAAAGTTGATCTGTATCTCAACTTTATACACTCATATACCAAACATTAAATCAATATGTCAAGCGATTACAGAAAAAAAACCTCTGGAAACCTATATTTTCAAAATTTCACTAAGTCAAAGGGCCATGACTCTGTACACAAGAGAGGAGCCTAATAGATGTCTCACCCGTCCCTGCTTGTTTCTGCTAAAACAGCCAATGTACTACTCAAGAGCAACCTACAAGCCAAATATTATTACCGTACCACTTACAGTAAATGAGAAACTATTCTACTCAGAAACACAACTTTGTTCACTAGACCATGAAACTGAGGTCAAAGTCAAAAGCCATATGGCAGACTGACATGTACTAACCAAGACCAAGCTATATACCAAATATGATTGACCTATGGCTTGTAGTTATTGAGAAACAGACTTAAGCAAAAAAAAAACTTAACCTGGTCACTGGACCGTGAAATTGAGGTCAAGGTCAAAAGCCATATAGAAGACTGACATGTTCTAACCAAGACCAAGCTATATACCAACTATCATTGACATATCACTTGTAGTTATTGAGAAACAGACTTAAGCAAAAAAAAACTTAACCTGGTCACTGGACCGTGACTCTTAGGTCAAGGTCACTGGACCGTGACTCTGAGGTCAAGGTCACTGGACCGTGACTCTTAGGTCAAGGTCAAAAGCCATATGGCAGACTGACATGTGCTAATCAAGACCAAGCTATATACCAAATATCATTGACTTCTAGCTTGTTGTTATTGAAAAATAGACTTAAGCAAAAAAACTTAACCTGGTCACTGGACCGCGGAATATAGGTCAAGGTCACATGATTTTGGGTACGACAGATAGGGTTTGCCGTAAGCTACCTATGGACCAAAAATAAAATTCCTACATCAAAGGCTTCTATATAATAACTTGAGTTTACGCTGCCGTCGCCGTCATCATACTTTGCACACCTATGTCTCACTTTCGTCGCAGGCGAGACAAAAATCAACCAACCAGAACAAAATTAAAACTTGATCTGTATTTCACCTAGATATACTCATATACCAAATATGAAATCAATGTCGATTTTAAGCAGTTACAGAAAAAACTCCTGAAACCTATATTTTTCAAAATTTCACTAAGTCCAAGGGCCATAACTCTGTACAAAATCAATCGATCAGAACCAAATTCAAAGTTGATCTGTATCTCGCCTAGATATACTCATATACTAAATATGAAATCAATATGTCATGTGGTTACTGAAAAAAACTCCGGACACCTATATTTTTGAAAATTTCACTAAGTCAAAGGGCCATAACTCTGTACAAAATCAATCGACTAGAACCAAATTCAATCTTAATCTGTATCTTGCCTAGATATACTTATATACCAAATATGAAATCAATATGTCAAGCCGTTACAGAAAAAACTCCAGAAACCAAAAAGTTGGCAGACGGAAGGACGGACAGACGGACGGATGGAGGGTATACCATAATACGTCCGTCTTTCGACGGGCATATAAAAATGTAACATAAAAGTGACGAAGTTCAACAACGGATATTTTTTGGCATAAACTATCAGAAATCAAAATCAAAAGTACCATGCATATCTTTGATATATGTGCAACTGATCTGCAAAATGAAAACTTCCTGTCTCTTAATACTGTAGGAAATTTGCAATGGACAAAGGGGGCACCCTATCTTTAAAAATTTGACGTAAAAATGACTAAGTTCACCAACTGGTATTTTTGGCATAAATGATCAGAAATCAAAATCAAAGTACCATGCACATCTTTGATATCAACTGATCTGCAAAGTAAAAACTTCCTGTCTCAAATACTGTAGGAGATTTTCTCCAGACAAAAGGGCTACCCTATTGTTAATAAAGGGCTACGCCGAGCGCAGCATGATACGACCGCAGCATATCGACCACTGAAATTTCAACAAAGGTAGTTTAAAGTGAATGTGGACACAGTAAAGAGCTTGACACAATAATTAGATGGACACAAAAAAAAGCTAGACACAGTTATTAGCTAGAAACAAAATAGGGAAAAAACCCTTTTGATTACTTACTGATAAAAAAACCGTAAGAGCTATGCAAAATATGTACTATCAACTAAAACTTTACATCCATAGAAATTCAAAGAAAAAATCCATCGAAATCTGATGAAAAATAAAGATATGACACATTTAGTAAAATTGCAATTTTGGCCCCTTTGACCCCTTGTAGCTCCAAAACAGTAAGAGCTACAAAAAATCCATTGACATACTACTGAAAGCTTATATCAAGAGGAATCCAAAGAAAAAAATCCCATCGAAATCCGATGAAAAATAAAGATTTGACATATTTAGAAAAATTGCATTTTTGGCCCCTTTGACCCCTTGTAGCTCGGAAACGGTAAGACCTACAAAAAATCCGTTGACATACTGCTGAAAGCTTAGATCACGAGGAATCCAAAGAAAAAAATCCCATCGAAA
>MJUU01058124.1:44489-56982 GCA_002080025.1 Modiolus philippinarum
ACGAAAAATTTTCATTAGTAGTGGTATATGAAACTAAGTATTAATGTATCGGCAAACAGGAAGTAGTAGCGCCACAAACATGAAAATATCTGACACTGTACAACTCATCATTTGGAAGCCTAATGCTAAATATCAAATCATTCCCACCTGTAGAAGCCGAGAAAACTTTGACAGTAAAAGTGTTACGGACGGACAGAATGACGGACAGACGGACGGACAGACGGACGGACACCACCATCACTATATACTCTCCGCTTTTACAAAGCGGGGGTATAACTAGAGGCTCTCAAGAGCTTGTATAGCTCACCTGGTCCATGACATGCATAAACTGCAGCCTAAATTAACCCAATGTTAAAGTGTCTCATTTTCTAGAAGTTTCAAAGGAGAAAATCTTTGAACGTGTTTTCCCCATAGGGTCCAATGTTAAACAATTGTCCTCGCTGGTGGCCATCTTGGATGAGGTGCAGACTTGCCAGACATAATTTTTTAAGAAGACCATTAAAGGCCTATTATGACCAATACAAAAAAGAAGGGAAACAGGGAATGTGTCAAGTTTGATTCTAACTGACCAAGTAGTTTCAGAGAAGAATGTCTTTGACTGTGTTTTTCCCATAGGGTCCAATTTTAATTAAACTATGTCCCCGCTGGCTGCCATCTGGGAATACATGCAGACAGTTGTCACCAAGTATGGTTCCAATTTGGCAAGTAGATTGAGCAGTTTCCACGATAATTTAAAGCCCAACTATCCATTACAACCCATTTCAGACCATCATTCAAGAAAAAATTTGGGCAGGGGTTCCCCTTTTAATGCATATTGCTGAAATCAAAACATTCCAAGTCCCTGTTTCCATTAAAAAAAAAATTGGCAGGGGTTCCTCTTTATATTGTGAAGAAAATTACATGTATGAAGCACAATATGACAATCAAGCTTACATTGTAAGTTATACAGTTGAACTTCAGTCTCTCAAACTTTGGTAGCTGGAACATCACCAATATCTTGAACAGTATTTAAAAGTCTGATCATGTTTTACTATATTTCTTTGTTTGGCTTTTTTGACAAAAAACATTCTTGCTAAGGACCACTTTCGACACCAGTTTTGAAGTCAAAACATCATTTTGTAAATGGCGGGCAATGACAACTTTCAACATCAGTTTTCAAGTCACAACATCAATATCTATTTGGAAACCAAATTTCATTGAAATTGGACAATGTCGAATTTTCCCACCTTTTTTGGTGGCCATTTTGAAAATGGCAGTCAAAGAACGATTTTCAACACCACTTTTAAGTCAGCACAGCATGGCAAACATTTTATCAATTTACACTTAACCTTCATCTTCTATAGTTTTGGAAATAAAAGACAAAAAATATGAAAATTTTGAAAATTCTGTGAAAAAAGGGCAATAACTCCTACAAGGGTTTTTGGATTTTCTCCAAAATTTCAGGGTGGGTAGATCTTGATATGCTGAACAATTTTGCAATACAAAGTTGACCTCTATCTGCTATAGTTTCTTTGATGAAATAAAAAATATTAAAATTTTGAAAAATTTCCAGAAAAAGGGCAATAACTCCAAAACTGGTAATCAAATTTTCTTCAAAATTGCAGGGTTGGGTAGATCTTGCCATGCTGATCACTTTTCCACCTGTCAGATTTTGGATATCCGTAACCGTTTTCCAGTTATTTGCCAAAAGCAGCAATTTACCCCTATGTGCTATTTTTAGTAACGGCAGCCATGTTGTTTGGTCCTCGGACTAATCGAACACAATTTTGAATCTAGATACCCTAGCTGGTAATGATTCAGACAAAGTTTGGTTAAAGTTGGCCTAGTGGTTTCAGAGGAGAAGATTTTTTAAAGAGTTTACGACGGACGGACGGATGCCGACGGATGCCAAGTGATGGCAATAGCTCACATGGCCTTTTAGGCCAGGTGAGCTAAAAAATTAAATTTTTGAAATTCTTCCCTTTTGGGCCCCATTTATCTCGTGAACGGTACATGCCACATGAAATCCGTTGGCATTCTACTGATTGGAAATTTCCTCAAGAGGACACTGAAAGAAACCCCATCAAAATCCGATAAATAATAAAGATTCTACAGTCAAATATGTTAAAACATCAAATTTAACCCTTTTTGGCCCCTTTTTCAAAAACGGAAGGGGCCACAATGACCAAAACTAAGCCAAGTCTTCCTTTTGTGTCAAGGAACATGGTGTTAAAATTTCATAAGTATTGATCAACTAGTACTGAAACTAAAGCAAAAGTTTCTACAGACAATGATGACAGCACCATACCATTATACGACCGCAAAAATTTTTGCAGTCGTATAATAATTCCTAGATTATCATTGATTTTTTTCCAAAAATTTGGGGGGGGGGGAATTTTATTTGTACTTTTTATCAGACTTTGTGAATATGCTGTCATTTTAAAAGAAATTTACCAATATAGACCAAAAAATGAAAATTAATTTTGTGAGGTGAAAATAATCGGGTCAGTTGGGGATGAGAATCTAAGATATTTCTTTATTAAGGCCTTTTTAATTTTTTTCAAAATCTTCAGTATTATTACTGCTTGCATGTTTTTGTCAAAAAATAGTTGAAAAATATAACATGTACATAAAAATCTCATGATAAACATCAGTAATGCACTAAGATATCATAAAAATTTAGGTTACTATATCAAATTACTCTAGTCTGAATTGTACTGTTGGATCAAGATCATCTTTGTGAAAGGGTACAGTGATACATTTACAATGTTACTGTTGGGGAAATTATATTTATCTGAATATGTCTATCAGTACCATACAAATCTGTTGAATGTGCAAGTTTGACAGTATATAAAAAGATGTGTGATACAAAATCTTGATAAGTACATAATATAATATTTTATTAACAGCTCGTACCTGTTAACCCTCCCCCTTTAAGGCCGAGACTCCCTCTTAGAAGCATAATCTCCCCCTTGTTAGAATGGATCTCCTTCGAAGGAGATCAAAATCTCCCCCTTACCACTTTTTCTCCCCCTAAACCTCCCTCACAGACAAAATAGGGTCATTTTTTAACAGTTTTCCCAAATTGGTTTTGCTTTCTTGGCAAAATTATGAAATATGATGCATAATTTTGAAATTACGGTAGAATTTTGATTTAAGAAATTGATCTTACAGCTTATAACAAGATTTGTTTGTGAAACACTACATATGCCCCCAGATTATACAGTAAAATATATGAAAATACCCAATTTTACCCCTTTTTGACCTCTGTGACCTTGACCTTTGACCTAGTTTTTTTTGCACATTAATGTTCCTCTTGACAAGACCTATACACTTGCCAAGTATCAAAAGTCTATCTTACATAGTTCAAAAGTTGTTTATTACCATAAAAACACCGGATTCAACCCTATTCTGAGACAGATGAAGCCCCTTTGGGCCTCTTGTTTATTGAAATGGTTTTAATTGTTTAATGTATATGTTGAAACATGCTAAAAGAAACCTACAGAAAAATACTGCATCAAGTTCGGACAAAAAATTTAAAAATTCATTTTTTCCCGTTTGTCCCTCTTTGGGCCTCTTGTTTCTCACAAACAGTAAATGCTACTTGAAATCTGTCGGAATACCTCAGTTGCGCAATTTTATTAGCATTAACATAAAGCAAACCCCATCTCAAAAGGATACATAATAAGGATTCTGCAGTCAAGTATGTGAAAACAGCCAATTTCACTCCTTTTTAACCTCTGTGACCTTGATCTTTGACCTGGCCAAAATTTTTTATTGCATATTTATGTTCCTCTTGACTAGACCTATGCACTTGCCAAGTATGAAATGTCTACCTTGCATAGTTCAAAAGTTATAGCCAAGGTTAAAGTTTCGGATGCACAGACAAACAGACAGACAGGACAAAAACAATATGCCATCCGATCTGGGGGCATACAAATGATTTCTTCCATGCCATACTCTCTTTTCTTCATTACTGAATGCAAGTTTTTGGTTGAAAAAAGTTTGTTACATAAAATCTCCTCCTTAGATGGGATGGAATGAAGGAGATCTCCCTCATAGCAGCTCCAAAGGTTTACAGGTATGACATGTATGACAGCTGTGTTAAGTTGCATGATACGCTCTGCCCCATTGTCACCTGTCTTGTGCTGTTTGTGATATACACCAAGGATTCTCAATTAAGAATGCCACTTTGCAAAAATTTTGACTTGCTAATAAAGTTTGATATCTCTTTTATGAATAACTGCAATGTATGAGGTAAACTGATAAAGGGTTATTGATTGATTGATTGGTTGGTGTTTGATCAAGAGGATAATCAGTCAGAGTAGGCCATGTGAAAATTTGACATATTCAGATTTTGAAACCATAATGATCGTGATGATTATACTTGTATCTCTACAAACCTTGAAGTGAATAGAAAAGTCTTGCCAAATCAACATGATCAATTCAGATATTTCAATACTTGCCTTAAAATTGACTAATAATGTCCCCTAACTCTTTAAAGAAAAATACAAATTTCATGAAATATATGCAAATAAGACCATCATACTCCATAACTGTACAAAGTTTTAAGGTTCTGTATAAACTGACCAAAGGGTATAAAGTTAGAGCATGACATGTGAAAAATTGAATTGGCAAATAAAGTAAAAAAAAATCTTAAAAGAAAAATAAAAATGTCATGAAAAAGTATACAGATTGGGCAACTATCATATCATTATTGTCACTTTTATTTATCTAATAGCTCTGCAAAGTTTAAATTGGTTGATCACTTGTAAACGTTGGTGAAATCATGTTAAGGTGTCTCAGTGGTATTATTCCACCATTTTTGTTTAATACTTGTTCATTTAGGTGTCATATTCATTAAGAAATTTAACAAAACAGTTCTTTAAAATGTAAAGAAAGCTTTAAAGTATTTAAAATTTTTATTCCTTATCAATTTTACAATATTTTCATTAAAACATGTATAAAATGGTGAACTAAAACACAAGTGCTTTAAATCTGTTGCTGGATTTACAGAACACAGAAATTACGCAAGGGAGATAATTCGATAATTTCACATAGATATCACTAGAGAAATAAACATTTTGCAATTTATCTCTCTTATTTCAACCCCTAATTTTTATTTTTTATATCTAAACTATATAATGATTTCAAAACACATGAAAAGTATGAGCAAAATCTATAATAGATTTTTAGAGCTATCGTCTCATATTATCATTTTCCTTAACATTTCTATAAAAAAAAATCCTAAAATTTTCAGTTTTAGTTTTTGTGCTTAAATACACAATGACCCCCAAATTTTATTTTATATTTTGAACAATAATACAATTATGTTTCTACACAGAAAATTTCACAAAATTCTATAATAAAAAAATTATCAAAAATTGAAATCCAAGTAGTCTGCACATCTCTTACAGATGCACAATCATCATGTAAAATATCTTAAAAACTGTAGGAGAATTTATCTGGGCAAATGGAGTACCCTGTAAACTTTCTATCTTATAAACTGTAGGAGGAGTTATCCGCACAAATAATGTACCCAATATGCAATATAATGCATAAAAATGACAAAGTTCAACAATGTGTAGTTTCCCGAAAAATGATCAAAAATCAATATCCAAGTAGCATGCACATCTTTGATATGTACAGAATCAACCAGCAAAAAAAAAACTTCCTAGCTGAAAAACTGTAGGAGGAGTTATCCGGACAAATGGTGTACTCTATACGCAATATAATGCATAAAAATGACAAAGTTCAACAATGTGTAGTTTCCTGAAAAATAATCAAAAATCAAAATCAAAGTAGTATGCGCATCTTTGATATGTGCACAATCAACCTGCAAAATAAAAACTTCCTAGCTTACAAACTGTAGGAGGATTATCCGGACAAATGGTATACCCTATATGCAATATACTAGTAATGCATAAAAATGACAAAGTTCAACAATGTGTAGTTTCCTGAAAAATAATCAAAAATCAAAATCAAAGTAGTATGCACATCTTTGATATGTGCACAATCAACCTGCAAAATAAAAACTTCCTAGCTTAAAAACTGTAGGAGGAGTTATCCGGACAAATGGTGTACCCACTTGACGACAGACGGACGGACAGACTGACGGACCAGTCAAAAACTATATACCCTCTGCAACTTCGTTGCGTGGGGTATAATAATACAATGCAGACACCTAAAATCATGCCCATTTTAGGGTATTTTTCATGAATCAGGTCAGCTCGCAAAAAGGCATTTCCACATATCATGTGTAGAATTCTAGCCTCTCTTCATATGATACTGATTCCATGACACATATATTAACCTTTATGTGGATACTGTAACATAGTCAACATCTTCCCTCCAGGAGCAGAACATAAGTCTAATATCTTGTCTTCTGGTTGTATTTCAAGGGCAATAACTGGAAGTACTGATGCTGCATCCATCATAAAGTATCCTGTGTAAATAAATATACATGAACATGTTTTAAAATATTTTTTTTTAAGTTAATACTGTCATGCTTGTACCTTACAATTTTGGAGAAATAAATTTACTACAAGTATATTATGATATTTAAACTTCTTGCAGATATTCTTTTATCATATTTATCTTTCATCTTTCTGATGATTTTATCAACAGGTGTTTTAGCTGTTCAATCAACACAGAGCCAATTAATTTCCCTACCTGTATGGTACCACTTAATAGACAGTACAGTGAAAATTAAATTGTAGGCAGAATCGTTACAAATTAAGAGTTAACCATACTGTATTTCAGGATCTAAGGGGGTAAATCGTAGATTTTACTGTCGCAAACTGAGTTTTCCTGCGACGCTTTTGCAGATCCGGAAAACAGATGTTTGCGATAGCAAAATCTTAGATTTACCCCCGAAGATCCTAAAATACAGTTTGGTTATCTCTATTCTAATGCAAATCCGAAAAAAACATTCAAAATCGATTTTTAAATGACAGGAAGTTTTATGTGCATCTGCAACAATACGTTGCTACTGGTTCTGACAGTAAATTGTGATTTGACCCCCTCAAAATTCAGATGCCATCCACTCAAAATTAGCATTACAAACATAAGTACATAGGAATGATAAATTCATTTCTTTACATGTGTGCAACCTGTATTGTATGATCCTTGTAATTTAATTAATTGTTTTGTCTGTATATCTTTAGTGCTGTAATGTACAATGTAACCTTATATTCAGGTTTACAGATGTAGGCCTGCTTTTAATTGAATGATATTCCCTGAATGTCATCATATATTCAGAAAACTGCCAGGTTGGAAATTGACAACGTCATTACGGTGAAATGGACATGAGTTAATTTTAACAAGATTTGATGTCTCCAGGGCTGTTTACCGGAAAATGAAATCAGGTTACTTACAGGGTATATAGGGTGACATACACTGGATGCACTTCGGCTTCACCTCAGGAGTATAACTAAACATCCAGGGTATGTCACACTATATACCCCGTCTGTAACCTGAATAACATAATATCTATGACTTATTCTACTCTTTCTTATAAACAATACCCTAATATGTCTACCAAAAGCTTCATTAGTTCAGAAATTTCAGCAAAAGAAAACTGATCATAACTTCATAGATATCATTTTCCTAGTACATGTATATTTTTTATGTGTTTGCCCCTTGTTCAATGAACTATTTTTTCATGAATATTTCATTTTGTTAAACATGTTGAATGTACATGTGACTTTTTAACCAATAGGCAGTAATTACATTTTCCACAGTCATTTCCGGCCATTTAATATTTTTGAGTTTAATACCAATTTTCATGGGAGAAGGTAGGAGTGGCTTATATAGTTCTATACTTGGAAAAAGTAAAATTTGACTTTCCAAAAATGACAAGCTTTAGTACGCATGCTAAATAAAAAATTTTACTATAAATACTGAAGAAATAATTTTGAAACCTGACTCCTACATGAACAAGGATTCATAATTATTCCAGAAACTAGTGTTGTTGCCCAATGGCAACCAATTATGCCCCCGTTAACTGAACCCTGAATAAATATGGCGAGTGCAAATTGGACACAATACAAGTGTTGACGCAGTAAAACTTCCCCCTTTTTCCATAAAATATACAAGTTAAATTCTTGGCCAAGTAATCAATTCTATGGGTGCTAAGCAACCTTTCAGCAAAGTTTCATCCGATTTAAGCCACTTTGAATTTTCCTGCCTTTTTCCAGTCTCCATGGCAATGGCAGCTATTTCAAAAATTCTTAGAACCAAAATCATTTCTATGGATGTTAGACAACCTTCCTGTAAAGTTTCATCCAATTTGAGGCATTTTGAATTTTCCTGCCTTTTTACAATTTTCATGGCAACAGCTGCCATTTTTGATATTCCAAAAGATATAAAGTGTGTGTACATCTACTAATTGTCACTTAGATTCCTTTTAAGTTGTTAGTATCAGAACTAGAAGCTCAGAAACTGAGCCTGTATCACTCACCTGACAAAATGCTTCTATGCCATGCATGACCAAAAATATGTTTATTACTAATGGGTCTAATATTTAGCTATGTTCTCCTTTAGCACCCGTGTTTTTGTCTGATCTCTTTGAAATGAGTTATTTTTGCAAAGGACCTCCCATACATTTAGTTAAATTTGCTTGAATAGATTCAGAGATGATGAAAAGGATGGCTTTCTCATACCAGGCTCCGATGTTAAACTATGTTCTGCAGTGGAGGCCATGTTTTTGCCATATCGAAATGAAATAAGCAATATTTGTAAAAGATATTTAGTACACCGTTCCTGTAAAGTTTGGTTGAATTTGTTACAGTGGTTTCAGAGGAGAAGATGAAAATGTGATTTTTCCCATATGGTCCAATGTTAAACCTAACTTCCTTGCAGACAGCAATGTTTTTTATCGGATCTGCAGAAAATGAGCTATCTTTGTAAAAGACATTTTGGTTTGATTTGCTTCAGTGGTTTCAGAGCAGAAAATGAAAATGTGATTTTTCCCATAGGGTTCAATGTTAAACCCAAGTTCCGCCCTGTCGGCCATGTTTTTTATCAGATCTGAACAAAATGAGCTATCTTTGTTAAGGACCTTTAGTACATCATTCTTCTTAATTTTGGATGAATACACTTCAGTTGTTTCAGAGGAGAAGGTGAAAATGTGATTTTTCCCATAGGGTCCAATGTTGAACGATGTTCCGCGCTAGCGGCCATGTTTTTTTATCAGATCTGAACCCAATGAGCAATCTTTGTCAAAGACATTTAGTACATCAATCCTGCAAAGTTTGGTTGAATTTGCTTCAGTGGTTATAGAGCAAAAGATGACAATGTGATTTTTTCCATAGGGTCCAATGCTAAACCTGAGTTCCGTGCTGGCGGTCATGGTTTTTATCAGATCGGAATGAAATGAGCAATCTTTGTAAAGAACCTTTAGTACATCATTCCTGTAAAGTTTGGTTGAATTTGCTTCAGTGGTTTTAGAGGAGAAGATGAAAATGTGAAAAGTTAACACATGACGGACGGACGACGGACGCCAAGTGATGGCAAAAGCTCACACTGACCCTTCGGGTCAGGTTGGCTAAAAAACATCAAAAGTTGTGTTTTTATTCATAAGGAGGAGGAACGAACGAACAAATGAATGAATGGACAGACTTTTAGTCTCGGGGTCATAAGAATATCTGAACCATGTCATTTTTGCCTTATACTGTACTCACAAATGTGAAAATACTATTGGCAAAAGCGAGTAAATTTGACTTTGTCATATGCATGATATAGGGATCAAATCTTGCATTCAATTAAAATGTTTTTGGATCACTTGAGTGGTCCAACATATTAGATTATGGTACAGTTATTGCATGTCTCTTATTTAAAGTTATCTGGATACAGATTAGATGGATTTTAATTTAAAATTGTACCTTTGCAAAACTTACCAAGTTTATTCACACGCTTTGAAATTTTAGGTTCTGGGAACAAGTCAATATTTCCTCTTTCAAAGCAAAAAGCTTTCAAAGTTTCAGGAATCTGTGGTATTTCCTCTTTTGAAAAATCCACTGGAATATCATGAGCTTCAAATGTACTTTGCCTAACTATTTCCAGGTTTAGATGTTCTTTATCAGTATAGACTTTTTCTGTTGGCATAAAATCATATAAACTTGTATTTTTATCATCGACTGGAACATTAGAATCAGAATGCAAGCCAGTTTTATCTCCTACCAGGTCATGAGTATTATGATCATTTGCATTAAAGTCTAAGTCACTTTTACGTTTTTTCTCGTCTGTTGCCTTATTACTACTTTCCAATGTTATATCTTTATTAAGTCTATTAATAAATTTATGTGGTACAGCTGTGAAATTCTGTGCTCCCAAAGTTTTTAACTTTTGTTCCGATTCCTCGGCCAATTCAAAATCAAAATTGTTTACTAATGCACAATATTTCTGTGGAGAAAGTAAAGAAATTCTAATTGATGGCCATAACTTTCCGAAGTATTTCCCGTGAAAAATGTCAAAATGTTGCAATGCCTGCTCACTGTAAGACTTCTTCTTTAAATTAGATACCTGAAAAAAAAGTATGAATGTACTGCATGATTTAATTACTGCTGTACAACAAATAATGTTTTGGGCAGATACCTTAAAATTAATATTCAGGCAAACAAATGTTATATCAAACCTTCAAAGACAACAAAATTTTGATGTTTTATCCCTTAAGGTCAGTTACAGAATCTTAATTGCCATTGCGGTAGACAATTATATACAAAATTTAGCCTGCAAGTACATTTTATTAACTATTTAAATGGATAAAATAAAAAAAACTAGACTTATAACATGAAGCTCTCAAGAGCCTGTATCGCTAACCTGGACCATGGCTGTTCTAGAGAGATGAATAGCATTTCCAATAGGGTCGACAGTTTAACCTATTTTCCCTGCTGAGGCCACCTTAGAGAAGATCTTTGAATGAGTTTTTCCCATACAGTCATGACAGTCCAATGTTAATACTATGTTTGCTGGTGGCCATCTTGGATGACACACAGACCTGTTAGATATCTTTTTTGGAAGAGACCATCTTAAGACCATCATGACTAATTAAGTTTGGTTCTAATTGGACTGGTAGTTTCTGAAAAGAAGACCTTTGAATGTTTTTTCCCATAGGGTTCCAATGTTAAAGCTATGTACCATGCTGGCGACCTTCTTGGATGAGGTACATACCTGTCGGATACCTTTTTTGGAAGGGACCATCTAAGGACCATTGTGACTATGAACAGTAGTTTCTGAGAAGAAGATCTCTGAATGCATTTTCCATAGGGTCCAATGTTAAAGTTATGTTCCCCGCTGGCTGCCATCTTGGGTGAGGTACAGACCTGTCAGATACCTTTTTTGGAAGGGAACATCTAAAGACCATTGTGACTATGTTTAGTTCTAATTGATCTTGTAGTTTCAGAGAAGAATATCTAAGAATGAATGTCTTTTCCCATACAGTCCAATGTTAAAACTATGTTCCACGCTGGAGGCCATCTTGGATGAGGTACGGACCTGTCGGATACCTTTTTTGGAAGGGACAATCTAAGGACCATTGTGACTATATTTGGTTCCAATTGGACTAGTAGTTTTTGAGGAAAACAAATTTGATTGCGTTTTCCATAGAGTCCAATGTTTAAACTATGTTCCCCGCTGGCTGCCAGCTTAGATGAGGTACGAACCTGTCAGATACCTTTTTGGAAGGGAACATCTAAGGACCATATGCATTGTGACTACATTTGGCTCTAATTGGACTAGTATTTTCTGAGAAGATGATCTTCGAATGTCTTTTCCCATAGGATTCCATGTTAAAACTATGATCCCTGCTGGCGGCCATCTTGGATGAGGTAAGGACCTGCCGAAGGGACCTTCCAAAGACTATTTTGACTATGTTTGGTTATAACTGGACTACTAGTTTCTGAGAAGAAGATCTTTCAATGCGTTTTTCCATAGGGTCAAATGTTAAAACTATGTTCACTGTTGGCAGCCATCATGGATGAGGTACGGACATGCAGGATACCTTTTTTGGATCGGACCATCTAAGGATCGGACCATTGTGACTAAGTTTAGTTATAAATGGGGTGGTAGTTTATGAGAGGATCTTTGAGTGTGTTTTCCCATAGCATGCATAGGGTCCAATGTTAAAAATATATTCTCCGTTGGCGGCCATCTTGAATGAGGTACGGATACAATTTTTTTGGAAATCTTTGAATGAAAGTTTACGACGGACACCGGACAAGGGACAGACAGACGACGGATGCCAAGTGATGGCAAACTTAGGTCACGTACCCTGGCATAGCAATGAGAATATTTCACTGTTTTTTTTTCAAGTTTTTGGGAACAATTTTACTTTTAAAGGCAATTTTTGGAATTTAGCAAAACCTGATGCAGTTGTTCATGATCAGGTATAGATGTGCATATATTATTATAGGAAGTTCAAAAAATATCGTTTATTTTTGTTGAAAACTTTCTTTATATATGAAAAACATAATATTTATAGACCTTATTTTGTTCAGATATAAAACTATTTTAT
>MJUU01058124.1:57538-69959 GCA_002080025.1 Modiolus philippinarum
GGATACAATTTTTTTGGAAATCTTTGAATGAAAGTTTACGACGGACACCGGACAATGGACAGACAGACGTTGGATGCCAAGTGATGGCAAACTTAGGTCACGTACTCTGGCATAGCAATGTGAATATTTCACTGTTTTTTTTTCAAGTTTTTGGGAACAATTTTACTTTTAAAGGCAATTTTTGGAATTTAGCAAAACCTGATGCAGTTGTTCATTTTCAGGTATAGATGTGCATATATTATTATAGGAAGTTCAAAAAATATCTTTTATTTTTGTTGAAAACTTTCTTTATATATGAAAAACATAATATTTATAGACCTTATTTTGTTCAGAAATAAAACTATTTTATTTTTTTGTTGTGATGTTTAGTTGAGTTATTAAATCACACAAGATGACAGAGTCCTTTCTGACATTGTCAGTATTCTAGTTAATATAGCAATACACTTAGGTGTATTCCTTATAAATCTTAAGTGCTTTCATCTGTGTCATTTTATTCAAATTGATAAAGCTATTCTGAAGGTCTTCTCCCAAAACTAATTTTGGACCAAAGTTTTATTGTCTGCTTGTATCTGTGACCTTGACTTTTGGGCTGACTGAGTTAAAATTCAATAGGTGTACAAGTCTTCCTTACTTCTAATACTATCTTGTACTTAAATTTCATTAAAATCCATATAGGTGTTCTGAATTTATGCTCTACAAACAAAGATTTTTTATTTCTGTATGTATTTGTGACCTAGAGTTTTGACAGAGGCACAGACCATTTGATTTTGGGGGGGGGATTGGTTGAGGGGGTAGGGCACCTGGGATTGTCATCCGAGCTGGGAAAGTTTTTTTGGCCCGCTTCTCAGACAGATTATTTTTTTCCAGATATACACTATGCTTGGAAATTTTGTCGAGCAAGGCTTTTTTTCTTATGGACAAAGTCAGAGCCAGATTATTTTTTTCAACCCAGGTACTGGTCAAAGAATTTTTTGGGGAAAAGATCAGGGCCAGAAATTTTTTTTGACAAAAAAATACCAGCCCCCTCTTCCCCTGAAAATCAAATGGTCCGTGCATGACTGACCCCACAAATCAAAATCATTAGCTATGTATAATTACCTCTAATACTGAAATAAACAGGTTGGGAACACTCTCGAAAACAGGATATTGTATTACAAAACTTGATATTATATCTCGAACAAGTTATTAATTTCATACAGTAAAATCATTAATTTTAGATTTTTGCAAATTTGACACACATGTGTAATTGAATACATCATATACATGTCAAACAACTTTTTAAAAAAAGCTTCCTCTAGCGTGCATCTAAAAGAAAATCAGCATTTTCAAACTTGCATCAATACCTGAAACAGAACAGAAATTAGAAAACTTCCTAATCAAAATAAAAGTGATTTGTGTTGATCTAGGTGCAAATTTTCTAAAATACAAAATAAGTGATTTTACTTTGTGAAGTTAATAACCTGTGCAGGATACAAAAAATGCGATATAATATCACTTTTTGGATACAATGTTAACACATGATTTAGGAGAGTGTCCCTATATATGCCTGATAAATAGATAAAAGATTTGACATGTTGGACAAATGTTGGAGGTAATCTGAACTTCAAAAATACTCATAAAATGCAAAAATTTGGTCAAAAATTTGGTTTCCAGATAAACATAACTTTGAAATGCCTTTATGGTAATGGCTTAACATTACTAGTACAGGGTCAATTTGAATACATGACATTAATGCACTGAGACAAAACTGGCACCCAGACAAATCAGCATTTACAAATACAGTAGTCCCCCTCTTGAGAGACCACCCCATTTGCAACATAAAATTGGCCTTACAAAAGGGGTGGTCTCTCAAAAGGAATTGGTCCAAAAATCTAAATGGCTGAAAATAAGTATTTTGTATAACAAATTTGCTATTCTATTTCACTTAATGTATTTAAGAAAGCATTCAAAATGTGTCCTTATTTGTTACACTCACATTTGACACATTATATTTTATATAAATGTATATCTAACAAAGATTTAAAATACATGCCATAAACCAGAAACCTATTAAAATACTAAGAATGACCTGCACATGTATGTGTCTTAAGTTTAATTCTCTACAGCCTGCCTTTATCATATAATTATTAAAGTGAGAGTTAATTAGTTCTCCCCTAAAAATAGAATTTCTAATAATTACAGATAATTTCATATCAAATCATTATCTTTCTCCTTAATATACATGTAGGGCTTGTCACCTACTAATTAAGTCAATTTAATTGATGGTTAATTATTCCAGTAACTTTTAACAAAATGGCATTCAATTGATTTTCATCAGTGTTTACAAAACAAACATGGTCTTTATAGAGGGGTAATGTGTATATTTTTGACAGAGAAAGGGTGGCCTTTGGTTGGGTTTAAGGGGTGGTCTTCCAAAAGGGGTCAATTTGTTCACAAAAGAGTTAATGCATGAGAAATGTGGTCTCTAGAAAGGGGTGGTCTCTCAAATGAGTGGTCTTTCAAGAGGGGGACTACTGTACAGTCGAACTTAGATGGCTCGAACACCCAAGGGACCAATGAAAACAGTTCAAGTTACAGGAGTGTTCGAGAATTGAGGTCGAACTATGTTGAAAATTGAACAAAAGGGACCAGAAAAAGGGTTCGAGACATCCATGGTGTTCCAGCTATTGCAGTTCGAGCCATCGAAGTCCTACTGTAGATTGATAGATACGATAAGGTAACCCTCAGTCCACTATGTTCCTCAAAGGATCATAGTGGACTGAGGTTTACGTTATCGTATCTTATAGATTGACAAATCAGCACCTACTGAAGGCAATTCTACACCTTAGGTTTTTGCTGTGTATAATGTTTGAATCTCTGCTTTGTATCAGTTCAAGTCCAACAAGAACTGTCGCCGAATGGCAGCCAAAGATACCCCCCGCTAATTGAATCCTGAATCGATATGGTAAGTGCAAAATTAAGTTGGTGTGGACACAATACAGGTGTGGACACAGTACAAGTATGGCCACAGTACAAGTATGGACACAATACAAGTATGGACACAATGATATAATCTTCAAGAAAAAACTTTTCCAAAGGATTCCAATGAAAACACTGTCTAAATCAGACAAATATAAAATTCACCTTTTTTTCAGCCTATTTGACATTTTACACATCTACATATAGTGTTCTTCCTTTGTCTAAAGTTTCATCAAAATCCTTCAAGTGGATTAAGAGGAGTTGTGCGTATGAGGTAACCCATACATGGGAAATCAACGAAAAGTCAAAGTCGGATTATCTCCCCTTCCTGGTTTCAGACAATAATTATATTCCTTCATGCACATCTCCATATAGTGTTCTTACTTTGTGTACAGTTTCATTAAATTCCTTCAAGTGGTTTAAGAGGAGTTGCGCTTACGAGGAAACCCATATTAGGGAATCAACGAAAAGTCAAAGTCGAATTATCTCCCCTTCCTGGTTTCGGACAATAATTATATTCCTTCATGCACATCTCAATATAGTGTCCTTCCTTTGTGTAAAGTTTCATCAAAATCCTTCAAGTGGTTTAAGAGGAGTTGCGCTTACGAGAAGTGTGGACAGACGGACGGACAGACGGACGGACAGACAGACAGACAGGGTGATTCCTATATACCCCCCCCAACTTTGTTTGCGGGGGGTATAATGAGCTTTATCTCAAATCATATCCCCTTAAAAAAACTCATCTGTGTCACAAACTCATACATGCCAAAAAAGTACGCGGGAATCCAATTTTTAAATTGTTGAATTTATCAAAATGCTTGTACAACGTAAAATTTAAACCCTTAAAAAAACTCTTTTCTTAACTTGCATTATTCTGAACTAGTTTTATATTGATCAAGATCATTTCAATGTTTGTAATATTTACAATCAACGTCGTTGAAGTGGCATTTTTTGCTATCTAGAAACCCCCTCAAATTATCCAAAATAATCAGATCAAAAATTTTTATATCCTGTTAAACTGTAAAATGTCTACAATTCAGATTAAAAAAATTGAAGAATGTGTCCATGGGACACGGATGCCCCTGCCTCCTTGCAAGGGAAACCCTTAAATTATTAAAGGCATAACTATGTACAAATGTATAATTTATATATCAAATAATTATAAAAAAGGATCTTTCTCCTGTGATAAACAGGCACTGGAACTGGTTTGGTTTTGATGTAATGTGTAGTTCCAACAAATAATCTGAGAAACAGTCTTATATGTAATACTAATCTATTTTTAGCAACTGTGACCTTGACCTTGGCGGTACCATCCCAGAAATTAGTAGGCTTTTGTATTGGGTGATAACCAAGCACATGACCAAGTTTGGTTTGATCCGATGTAGTATACTCAAGTTATCATCCGGAAACCAAAATTTTATTTAAATTTTAGTCTATTTTTAGCAACTGTGACCTTGACCTTGGGGGTACCAACCCGGAAATCTATAGGGTTCTGTCTTTGGCGATAAGTAAGCATGTGACCAAGTTTGGTTTTGATCGGATGTAGTATACTCAAGTTATCATCCGGAAACCAAAATTTTATTTAAATTTTAGTCCATTTTTAGCAACTGTGACCTTGACCTTGGGGGTACCAACCCAGAAATCAATAGGGTTCTGTCTTGGGTGATAAGCAAGCATGTGACCAAGTTTAGTTTTGATCCGATGTAGTATACTCAAGTTATCATCCGGAAACCAAAATTTTATTGAAATTTTAGTCTATTTTAGCAACTGTGACCTTGACCTTGGGGGTACCAACCCGGAAATCGATAGGGTTCTGTCTTCAGTGATAAGTAAGCATGTGACCAAGTTTGGTTTTAATCCAAATTGTAGTATACACAAGTTATCATCCGGAAACCAAAATTTTATTTAAATTTTAGTCTATTTTTAGCAACTGTGACCTTGACCTTGGGGTCAACAACCTGAGAATCAATAGGGTTCTGTGTTGAGTGATAAGCAAGCATGTGACCAAGTTTGGCTTTGATCCAATGCAGAATACTCAAGTTATCATCTGGAAACCAAAATTTTATTGAAATGTTAGTCTATTTTTAGCAACTGTGACCTTGACCTTGAGGGTACCAACCCGTAAATCAATAGGGTTTTGTCTTGGGTGATAAGCAAGCATGTGACCAAGTTTGGTTTTGTTCCTATGTAGTATACTCAAGTTATCATCCGGAAACCAAAATTTTATTGAAATTTTAGTCTATTTTTAGCAACTGTGACCTTGACCTTGGGGTACCAACCTGGAAATCGATAGGGTTCTGTCTTTGGTGATAAGTAAGCATGTGACCAAGTTTGGTTTTGATCCAATGCAGGATACTCAAGTTATCACGCGGAAACCAAAAAGATGGATGTACGGACGGACGTACGGATCAGGGTAAACCTTAATGCCCCCGACCGCCTAGCCGCGGGGGCATAAAAAGGGCGTATATCAAAAGCGCACTTTTGAAATTTTACTGTTTCATCAAAAGCGCACCATTCAGGGTTATAAAAAGCGCACGGACTACATGTAGTTGAAGATGCCTTTACATAAGACTTGATGGCACAGACTCCGAATGATGATCTTTGTATTACGTATGCTGAATATGTTATGATTCTTAAAGAACATTTCATAAATTATGTGCCTAGAAAAAAATTTGCCAAATATGTTGACAACCACTGAAAGCTTACAACTAGAGGAATTAGTGATGTTCCGATGATCGATTATAATCGATAATCGATCGATTTTCATACAAAATCGATTAATCGATTATAATTTTCAATAATCGATAATCGGATGCCAGTTAAATTTTGCAGAAAATTAAGCATTTTTCTGTCTGATAATTCTAGAATGGGTGATAAATAGTAATAAAATTGTTTATCAGACATGTCAGAAAGGGAGTTCTCTTAATCTAGCATACTGTTTAGAATTGTTCTAAAGCAACAGGTTATAAACATGATAAATGCATATGTATTTTCAAACGGACAGTAAAAATTGATATATGTTTGAATTTTTGCACTATAACAGCATAGCAAACATGGTTAAAACCAAAATCTATAAGCACTATGAGGGTAGCCGATTTTAATCGATAATCGAATCGAAAGGTACATCCGATTATTCGGATTAATCGATTGTGATTTTTGTATCCGATTCCCAACACTAAGAGGAATCCAAAGAAAAAATCCCATCTAAATCCGATGGAAAATAATCATTATAAGTTAAATGCATGTTTGCAATTTTGGCCCCATTGGCCCCTCATAGTTCCAAAAGGAAACAAGTTATCAAAAATCTGATGGTGCATCACCATAAAAATTTTTCATATAAAGGAATCCATTGGCATCAAAATCGGACTAAATATGAAAAAATAAAATTTTTGAAATTCGCCCATTTTGGGTCCCAATTTATCTCATGAACAGCATATGCCACATGAAATCCGTTGACATGCCATTGATTGAAAATTTGCTAAGAAGCACACTGAAAGAAATCCCATCAAAATCTGATAAATAGTCAAATATGTGAAAACACCCGATTTATTTTTTTGTAATATATATTTTATTATTTTCTTCATATCATTTACAAATCTATCCACAAAACTGTATATACAAAAATTTAGCAAAAGAAATTACCTATTTTTCTGTCCAATTTATCAACACAGAATATAAATAAAAGAGAAGAAAAAAAATAATAATAATTAAATAAGAATAATAAGTAAATAAGATAACAATAATAGATAAATAAAATAAAGAAACAAATAAATGATACTAAATCAAATCATTTTAAAGATTAATTTTGCCGACCACTAGCTTCAATTACAATATTTTTTATTTTTGACCATTTTTGCTTAATAAAATTGGCTTTATTCATGTTATTGTTTGTGCATAAAATTACAGATGCCATGTCAATTTTGTAATAATATCTAAGCCACTCAAAGGCTTCATTAACAGAAGGGTTATCATACTTTACTCTGCAAATATAAATATATCTTTTCATAATCAACAAACAAGTATTAATAATATCATCAGCATATGATTATTAGTACCTAATATAATATCTTTTTTGACTGGATAAAAATTTATATTGCACAATTCTTTTAAAATTTGACTAAACTTTAACCAAAAAGTTCTAACATAATGGCATTCGAAGAAGGGGTGAATAAAAGTTTCTTTTGTTTCTGAACAAAATGTACAAAGTTCTGTCTCACTATACTTACATTTCATAAGTAAACTATTTGTTGCTAGAATTCTGTGGAGTAATTTATATTGAAATACTCTGAGGGTTGGGTCTCCAGTTACCATAATAGGCAAACTAAAATAAAATTCCCATTCCTCATTTAAAGGTTCTAATTCAAGTTTTTGAGTCCATTATTCCTGAATATTAATAGGTTTTTCTTTTATTTTCTCTATAAAATATTTATAGAAGTATTTTGGAATTTTTTCTATTGTCTTCATTAATTAACTTTCAGTTATTGAATTTAATTTAGAAATATTTTGGGAATTTATAACTTGTTTCCACTGATTTGGTACTGCATGTAGAAGTCCACAGAATTCCAAGAAATTAGTTTGTATGTTGAACTTTATATAAAATAAATTCATGAAACTTATAAAATTTTCCATTTTCTTTAATTAAATCATTTATAAAAAATACTTCATGTTTCATAAATTTTTCCAAATAAACTGTTTTCCCTCCAATTTTAATATCATAAAAAAATAATGGTTGAGACAGAACTTCACTGGGGGTTGTTGGGGCTGTGACATGGGATTCCTGCTATGTGGTACATGCTACAAATACATCTTGCCAAAAAGGATTAAAATCGTAACTGCAGATCTAGGAAAATGCCAGATATTCTCACCACCATACTTTTCAAGCCTATCTGCTAATAATATCTTCCAGGAATAATTATTTGTGGGGTCAAATGTCTTTTTAATCCATGATAACTTAAGTGCTTTTATAAAAACACCCGATTTAACCCTTTTTGGCCCCTTTTTCCTAAAACGGGCAGGGCCAGGAACAAATAACTAGAGGCTCTCAAGAGCCTGTATAGCTCACCTGGTCCATGAATGACATAGACTGCAGCCCAAATTATCTCAATGTTAAAATGTCTCATAGTTTACATATATTTCTAAAATTGTGAAGACCAGAGGCTCCCGGGAGTCTGTATTGCTCAACTGGCTTTCAATTGCGACAATCAAGCTTAGATTGTAAGTTATACAGTTGAACTTCAGACTCTCATACTTTGGTAGCTGGAACACCACCAATATCTTGAACTGTATTTAAAGTCTGATCATGTTTTACTATATTTCTTTTTTTGACAAAAAATGCTCTTGCTAAAGACCACTTTCAACACCAGTTTTAAAGTCTAAACATCATTTTGTAAATGGCAGGCAATGACAATTTTCAACATCAGTTTTGAATTCACAACATCAATATCTATTTGGAAACCAAATTTCATTGAAATAGGACAATGTTGAATTTTCCCGCCTTTTTTGACGGCCATTTTGTAAATGGCGTTCAACGCACAATTTTCAACATCAGTTTTTGAAGTCGCAACAACAATATCTATTTGGAAAACAAAATTTCATTGAAATCGGACAATGTTGAATTTTCCCGCCTTTTTTGGCGGCCATTTTAAAAATGGCATTCAACGAACAATTTTTAACATCGGTTTTGAAGTTGCAACATCAATACCTTTTTGGAAACCAAATGTCATTGAAATCGGACAATGTTGAATTTTCCTGCCTTTCTTGGCGGTCATTTTGAAAATGGCAGTCAACATACAATTTTCAACACCGGTTTTGAAGTCGCAACATCAATATTTATTTGGAAACCAAATTTTATTGAAATCGAACAATGTTGAATTTTCCCGCCTTTTTTTTGGCAGCCATTTTGAAAATGGCCGGCAACGAACAATTTTCAACACCCCTTTTGAAGTCACAACAGCATGGCAAACATTTTATCAATTTACACTTAACCTTCATCTTCTATAGTTTTGGAAATAAAAGACGAAAAATATGAAAATTTTGAAAATTCTGTGAAAAAAGGGCAATAACTCCTACAAGGGTTTTTGGATTTTTTCCAAAATTTCAGGGTGGGTAGATCATGATATGCTGAACATTTTTGCTATCAAAAGTGACTTCTATCTGTTAAAGTTTATTTGATAAAAAATAAAATATGTTGAAAAATTTTCGGAAAAAGGCCAATAACTCCAAAATGGGTAATCAGATTTTCTTCAAAATCGCAGGGCAGGTAGATCTTGTCATGCTGATCACTTTTACTCCTGTCAGATTTTTAATATCTGTAACGGTTTTCGAGTTATTTGCAAAAAACAGCAATTTATCCCTATGTGCTTTTTTTAGTAACGGCAGCCATGTTGTTTGGTCCTTGGACTCATCGGATACAATTTTGAAACAGGATACCCTGGTGATGATTCAGGCCAAGTTTGGTTAAAATTTGTTCAGTGGTTTCAGAGGAGAAGATTTTTTAAAAAGTTTACGGCAGACAGACAGATGGACGGACGACGGACGCCAAGTGATGGCAATAGCTCACATGACCCTTCGGGTCAGATGAGCTAAAAAAACTAAGGCTTACACATGTGCCAAGAAACATCATACATTGTACTAAAATTTAAAAATGATCCGTCTACTAGAAACGAAGTTACGCTGTCCACACGCTGTCCACAAACACAAAAATACCCAATTTTACCCTTTTTTGGCCCTTTTTTTCTAAAACAGGCGGGGCCAGACACCCTAAATTTAAACCCGGGCTAAAGCTTGTGCCAAGAAACCTTATACTAAATTTGAAAAAGATCTATACACTAGAATCAAAGTAATGCTGTCCACAGACACCGAAGCCGACAACGACTGGGCAATACCATAATATGACCGTAAATTTTGGCGGTCGTATAAAAATGAATTAAATAATAGAATTGCAAGTTGGTTGATTTCCCATATGCCATACCTGTTAACCCTCCCCTTTAAGAAGGAGACTCCCTCTTACATTTTGTTTGTCTTAGAAGCAAAGTCTCCCCCTCGAGGGAGATAAAATCTCCGGACCCCTTACTACTTTTTCTCCTCCTAAACCTCCCTCATGGACAAAATAGGTCCATTTTTTAACACTAGTATTCCAAAACTTGTATTGCTTTCTTGGCCAAATTATGAAAAGTGATCCATAATTCTAAAATCATAGTAAAATTTTGATTTTACAAATTCGATCTAACAGCTTATATAGATGATTTCTTTCATTCCATATTCTCTTTTCTTCATTTATAAATGAAAGTTTTTGTTGAAAAAGGTTGTTAAGTAAAATCCCCCCTTAGATCAGCTGGTAAAAGGGAGATCTCCCTCACAGTAGCTACCAAAGGTTAACAGGTATGCATATGCTAGACAAAAACATAGAAAGCAGCCACAGCCTGCTAAGCTCACCTCGTTGCCCAGCATCATCACATGTTAAACATTTCAGTAAACAGGAATGGACTAAAATGATTCTTTTTAACAGATTCATTCATGCATAAAATGTAGGTCACTGACCTCCAAAGCATTCACTGCAACTCAGAAGTTCTGTCATCCCAAAATGCATCATACAATGTACATACCAATTGGTTGATGTGACATGTAAATATGCAGAAATATTCTATCAAACCAAGTTGCTCATGCATAAAATGTTGGTCACAGTCAGCATTCGAAGCATGCATTGTTGTCATCCCAAAATGTATCATACATACCAATATGTTTGATGTAGGACATCATGGACATGTCAGTACATTGCAGTAAGCAGGAATGGACTTAAACTATTCTACCTAACCAAGCTGCTTGTACCTAATATATAGGTCAGAGTCAGCATTCAAAGCATGCATTGTTCTTGTCATCCTAAAACGCATAATACATACCAATATGGTTGATGTGAGATATGCCAGTAAGCAGGAATGGACTTTAACTAGTTTATTCTACCTAACCAAGTCACTCATTATCATACATAAAATATAGGCTAAAGTCCCGAAGTATGCATTGTTGATGTCATACCAAAATGCATCAAACATACCTGTATGTTTGATGTAGGGCATGTCAGTAAGCAGAAATGGACTTTAAAACATTCTACCTAACCAAGTAGCTCATGCATCAAATATAGGTCAAAGTCAGCATCCGAAGCATGCATTGTTGTTGTCATCCCAAAATGCATCATACATACCAATATTGTTGATGTGGGACATGTCAGTAAGCAGGAATGGACTTTAACCATTCTTCTTAACCAGACGCGGACACAGACGCCAATGCTAAGGGGAGTCTCGATGGGGGTCCCTTTCCCAAAATCCCGGCAATATTTTTTCAACTTTCCCATTTCACAAGCGGGAAAATATTTTACAAAGACTCTTAAACAATCTCCATTTTCCCAGTTCACGGGGACTTTTTTCAGCGTTTCCCGCTTCACGCCAAACGCCCTTTCCCATTTTCACCGGCAATTTTTTGTGACGATCCCGTTTCCTGTTCCTATTAAAAGGCCAATCCTGCTTCCCACTTATACCCCATCAAGACCCACCTAAGGGTATCACATTATAATTATATATAAGCCCACCTCACTTTGTGAGGTGATCTTAAAATTGATCCAGAAAAACTGCATAGCCCGAATAACTTCCAGTTTGGATTGTTTACATTTTTATTTAATTTAATGCTTTATTTATTTTACGAGGATTACAAACAGCCCAAAGGCTACAAAGTTGCTCTCCTCAACATAAACAGACAAGACATTATAATACAAGACAAAATACAATACAACTCTCATTCACATAGTCAAATAGGTTCTGATACAAGTTTGTAAAATAAATTGCATAAAACGTTTACTGTTTTCTATAAATTCAAACACATACTGAAATAACATTTTGTTGTCATCCATTGAGAAATCATCATTAACAAATATAAAGATTTTAACTAAATAGTTGCATAAAATTTCTTTAAAAGATATCAAATTTACATTTGGACAGAGTAATGCTCTTACTTTTTGGAAGAATAATAGTCTTAAATATTTATATCTATCATACTGAATAATAAAGGGCTACGCCGAGCACAGCATGATACGACCGCAGCATGTCAACCATTGAAATTTTTAAAGTGAATGTGGACACAGTAAAGAGTTTGACACAATAATTAGATGGACACAAGAAGAAGCTAGACACAGTTATTAACTAGAAACAAAATAGGGAAAAAATCAACCCTTTTGATAACTTACTGATAAAAAACCGTAAGAGCTATGCAGAATATGTTCTATCAACTAAAACTTTAAAGACATAGAAATTTAAAGAAAAAAAACCATCGAAATCTGATGAAAAATAAAGATATGACATATTTAGAAAAATTGCAATTTTTGGCCCCTTTGACCCCTTGTAGCTCGGAAACGGTAAGACCTACACAAAATCCGTTGCAATACTACTGAAAGCTTAGATCAAGAGGAATCCAAAGA